>PVKU01012236.1:0-36924 GCA_004027475.1 Anoura caudifer | reverse complement strand
AATAGCCAAGTGTTGGAAGCAACCTAGGTGCCCATCAGTAAATGAATGGATCAAGAAACTATGGTACATTTACACAATGGAATTCTATGCAGCAGAAAGAAAGAAGGAGCTCCTACCCTTCACGACAGCATGGATGGAACTGGAGAGCATTATGCTAAGCGAAATAAGGCAGGAGGTGAAAGACAAATACCATATGATCCCACCTTTAACAGGATCCTAATTAACAGAACAAACAAACAAGCATAATATAACCAAAGACACTGAAATTGAGAACAAGAGAGGAGAGGGATAGAAATATCCAGGGAAAAGGGGAAGGGTTTAGAGCAACAAGTGTGAAAGACACATGGACAAAAGCTGGGGGTGGGAGTGGGGGGTGGAAATGGGAGGGAGTTGGGGAGGGCTGGGGCGGTGGGCTGGGATGGGAGTAGAAGACAAAAAACTGTATAAGAGCAACAATTAAAATAAAATAAAAAATAAAAAATTCAGTTTCTCCTTCTATCATAATATTTTTATATGGTATTAGAATCATTCCATCTGTGAGAAAAGATTCAAAATAAAGACATCCAACACTTAGTATTATCAAGGCCTCATAACAGTTTTCTCTCCTGAAATCTATTGCCCCCCTCCTTCTTAACTTGGTACTTCTTAATATAATTAAATGTGCTTTTTCTTTACCTAAGTTTAGTACAAAATCTCAGGCTTTCAGTTCAAGTCCTATAGAATTTAGTATCTTTCCAAATCCTTTGAAAGGACTGTGCTATCATTTCGGTTTCTTTCATTTTAATTATGCCAGCATACAAAATATATTTTCCACTTTCCAGCCATCTAACCTGGACTCATAAAATGTAACCCAGGATGTATCTTCCAGAAATAAGTGGGCAATGAAAAATTTTCAAACCTAGTTCAGATAAAAACTACAACATTATTCTCCATTCTTTGGTATTTTTCAGATTATTTTTCTTTTCATCTCTGTTGTCATAATTCGGTCAATAATCCTTCGATATAAGTTTTCAACACAGTAATAAATTTGTTTCTGTTCTTTTCTGTCCGTATTTTTCTCTTTTTTCTCTCAGGTAAACATAAATGCTAACTTTTGTTTTTATTGCTTCAAGGCTCTTTCTGTCCTGAATCACCATGTAACACTGTATTTTTTTCCCCTCAAGAAAGAAAAAAGAAAAAAAACTATGTCCTACACAACTGCTTGCTATATCTACTCCATCAAAATATGTGGATCAGCCTCTGTTTTGGAAATCAAGTATTCACAATCATTAAGATGATCAAATGTAAAAATAAAATTTGGGGGTTTTTCTAAAGGTATTCAACATTTCTAAAGTATCCTCAAATATCAAGGAGTAATCAATTATTCATTCTTTTAACGCATGTTTTTTGATTCCCAAGTCCTGCCAGTCATGGTGGCCTAAGAGCGGAGGACACCACACTAAACTGAACAGTAGATCCAGAGGAGGAAGCAGGGGATGAACACATGGACACTCACAGCAAAATGCCTTGTTTTGAGAAAAAAACTGGTAAAGAGATAGAGAATGACTGATGGAGAACACTTAAGGAAGTCCTCTCTGAGACCATGGGGATGAGAAAATGACAACTGTGCTTTGGAGCTGGATGGCAACAGCCTTCCCGACAGAAAGAATACATGTGCAAAAGTCTAGCAGCTGGAAAGAATTCACCGAACTCAGGGCATAGAAAGGAGGCCCGTGTGGCTAGATCAATATTTTCACTCATCTCCATGATCACTGTTAAGTCCACTTTAGAAATATTTTTTCCCATACCTAACACACCATTTTAATTTCCTAGAAAGTAACTTACTGCTTGACTTTAAATAATGACTTACCCAGTGATTGAGTCTGTCTTTGACACTAGAGAAGGCTTCTGAGAGTTAATGTTTTGAAAGCATCTGCTACCACTCTAGTGGTCAGAAAGAGTTAATACACCTCCCAAAACACCCACTTTACAGCCAAGAAATTCTATATACCCTGAGACAATCTGGCTAGGTATTTGTCACCATCTGGTATTTAAAACAAAACCCATTGTGCAGAACTGGCCAGCATTTTAAAAACAATACAATAAATCTGGGTTTAAATGCATGCATCCATTGTCCTAGGCTATGCTAATCTTTGCCTTTGAGTGCCCTGGTTTTAATAACATTTCAAACTTTCTAACAGAATGTCATGTAAAAAAGACTAAAGGAGCAGGGTTTGGATGTCTCTTTTGAGCTCAGCAGGTTGCTAATGTCTGCTCCATCTGCTTCCTGTAAGTACTGGGTCAATCGTGAATCAGCCAACTCGAATGGGACAAAGTGCTTACTGCTGCCCCAGCTCTGCTCCAGTTCTGTAGCAACTGGGGGAAGAGGCTTCCTGGGCAAGGAATGGGGTAATCATTGAGAGGATGAACTCTGACATCAGGGAGACTTGAGTGCAAATTCTAGGCTGGCACTCACCAGTATTAGACCTCAATGCCCAGGTAACTTACTTGACTTCTCCAAGATTCACTTGTAGCAACTGTGGAAAGATAATCACTACTTATGCAATTTATTGTGAGAATTAAGTACAAAAATGTGTAAAAAGTATGTGGCACATATCACATGTTTAACAATAGCAGGTATCATTTTTTTAGTCTTAGTAACAAATTTCATTCTTCAGGTGAGCAGAGGAACGACTGCTAAGCAATTTTCCATCCTCATAGAAATAGTGAAGGTTTTAAGGATATATAAGTCCACCAACCCACCAAGGCCACCTTGTAGCAGTTCAATTGCTACATCCACCCTGTCCCCTCTTATTTAGGGAGAGGGACCACAGAAGGACCACTGACCTAGTGGTCCCCATTGATGAGGGGCCTGAGATTTAGACATGTTAGGTAAATACCTTGCAAGGTGATTCTGACATGACCTTCTCACTGCCCTGTACCTTCTCTGGAAAGGTCTCCTGGATTTCAAGTGGGAGAAAGTAGCAGCTTGTAACAATGCCCCTTCACTCACAATTCTACAATAGTTCTGTTAGAACCCCATCTCTTGGATATCAAAGTTTAAGAGAAATTTTAAAATATAGCTGTTTCTCGCACAATAAAATGTCTAAAACTTTTTACCCTAGATAGAATAGAAAACACTTGAGACTTACAAATGATTTCAGATACTCATTACTTGATGACAATTTGTATTTGTAACTTAGTATCAGCCAAACAGCTTATAAACAACTGTTTCTTCGAATCAAAATAGGCTCTGTTAAAATGTCAGATTTCCTAAAAAGAATACAGGACTTGAAACATTACTTTAAAGAAACAACCTGGAGAAAAACAATTCCTAGTCACTTTGAAGATCTCTCTACTTGGTGCTGGCACACCAGACCACTGACAGCAGGCATCCAAAGGCTGGGATCCCAGCCCTGGCCCCAGTGGGCAATGCATGCAGATCCAGCTGCCTCTACCTGGAGATGAGAACATCAACAGGAAGCCCTGAGGCACTGGCTGTTTTCCAAACACTGGGGATCTCTTTTTGGCCTATGTCCCAAGGCTTTAGCCCCATTTTAGGAATGGATTATCTAGAAAGTCTTCCTCCAGAGAACCTCTTAAGGGAGTGGTCCCTGTGTCACTGGAAATGAGTATATGACAATGACAGAGAGTCTTCTCCAACAGCTGCCAGAGTGTCTGTCTCCCTCTGACTTCACCTCATAACACTCTGCTCCTTATTCAGCCTTTGTAGCCTTTTTTCAATTCTTCTCACACAACCTGTTCTTCCATGCCTCAAGTCTGGGAACATGCTGTTTTTTCTAATTGGAATGCTTTGCCCCAGAACCAGCCATATACTTTGCAGGGCCCAGCACAAAATTAAAATGCAAGCATTCTTTTTGCACAGCAAAGGAAATCATCAACAAAATAAAAATGTAACCTACAGAATGGGAGAACATATTCTTTGATGTCTGATGAGGAGTTAATATCCAAAATTTATAAAGAACTTACAAAACTCAACACCAAAAAAACAACCCAATTAAAAAATGAGCAGAGTACCTGAATAGACACTTCTCCAAAGGGGACATACAGATGGCCCATAGACATATGAAAAGATCCTCAATGTCACTAATCATCAGAGAAATGCAAATTAAAATCACAATGTGATATCATCTCACACCTGTCAGGATGGCTATCATCAATAAACCAACAAACAACAAGTGCAGGTGAGGATATGGAGACAGAGGGGAACTATTTTGCACCTTTGGAGGGAATGCAGATGGATGCAGCCACTGTGGAAAGCAGTATGGAGATACCTCAAAAAATTAAAAAGGGATCTGCCTTTTGACCCAGCAATCCCACTTCTGGGAATATATCCAAAGGAACCCAAAACACTAATTCAGAAGAACCTAAGCACCCCTGTGTTCACTGCAGCATTATTTATAATTGCCAAGATGTGGAAGCAGTCCAAGTGTCCATCAGTAAGTGAGTTGATAAAACAATTATGGGACATTTATACAATGGAATACAGCTCAGCCATAAAAAAGAAGAAAATTTTACCCTTTGCAACAGTATGGATGGACCTGGAGGACATTTTGCTAAGTGAAATAAGCCACTCAGACAAAGACAAATACCATATGATTTCACTGATATGTGGAATCTAATGAACAAACTGGATTAACAAGGAAAATAGGAACAGACCAATAGATAGAGCAGGTGAGCTGATGGGGAGGTAGGGTAGGGGGTGGAGGGATCAAACAAAAAGGAAAAAAGACCCATGGACACAAACAACAGTGTGGTGATTGCTGGGGGGAGGGGTGTATCAGGGTATTAAATGGTAATGGGAAAAAGTACAATAAAGGTTAAATAAAAGAATAAATAAAAACAAGATAAAATGCAAGCATTCTTATTAAGAATTTAAAGACAGAGATAGCAGAGCTTTACACCAAGCTTGGGGCCCTTTTACGCGTAGGGTGCTGAGAAAATGCACAGGTCTCACACCCACAAAAGCTGGCCTTGCCTTTTCTTCTGCTCCTCGCATGGCCAGCTCATCAGCAATGAGGTCATCATGTCTAGCTATTCCCTTTCAGTTCCTTTTTTTCCTGATAGCATTTATCACAATTTTAGATATTGATTAGGTAATTAATTAGCTTACTTTGGGGGGTCTATTTCCCCTGTTCAACTTCTGGTTAGACTGTAAGCCTGTAAGGGCAGAGGCTGTGACTAGTCTTGGCCATGGTTGGATCCCCAGTACCTAGAAATGCATAGACATTTAATAAACACATGTTGCATGGTGGCTTAATTTACCTTCCTCTGCTTTTAGCTTGAAGCTACTTTTAATATTGAAATCTTTGGTGCATAAAAAAAGTGATCAGTGCCTGAGCTCAGTCGGTGGAGTGGCATGTTCTCTCTTCATCTGAGAAACTGCCTCTCCTTTCCCAGATATGGCTTGCTTTCGAGAATCATTTCATTGCTTTTATGACTTCTGACCTACCAAAACTTTCATAGTTTTCTTGTATAAAGAAAACATCTCAGTCACTTTACCAAGCTAGTTTAGAAAAAGAAAAGATGGGTATCATGATGTGTCTGGAGAAGTGAAGGAGGGGTTACTTCGACACCAACAGGTGCGCTGTGCGCTGCCACACCGTTGTGGCACTAACCACCCGGAGTCAGCACGGACCCCTCCGGTGGAAGGCTACTGCCCCACAAAGAATGCCCCCGCTTCAGACACCAGCCTCAAGTGGAGTCCCCAGGGCCAGCCACACTTCTGACTAGCCAGCTACACACTTGAGTTCTATAGTGAGAGAGCGGCACAGGCCTCCCAGGCCGGTTCAAAATGGCTTAAAAGAGCAAAGGGAGGAGATTGGCCTGGGTTTTTATTGTGGTTTGGGGTGAGGACAGGCTGAGCCTTGCATGCTTGGAAAGGGAAGAAGGAGGGGTGAGGTTTAAAAGCTGTGTCAGCAAACAGAAATATGAAGGCAGATTCCTCATTACACAACCTAAAGTAGACAGAATGTGCCATGATCACCATGTACCATCACACAGCCTCAAAAGTTGTCATGTAGTTTTTGTTTCTTCTAAACTTCTTCCTACTTCCTCAACCCCACCAGATTATTTTGAGGTAAATTCGAAGGACCAGACTATTTTGTTTAAAAATTCTCACCACATATCTCCAAAATGCAGACTTTTCTTTTGAAATACAACTACGATTCCATCATGAGACCTAAAAACTTTTAACAATATTTTTTTCATACTATAAAACAATTATTCTGTGTTCATATTTCCACAGTTGGCTTATAAATATTTATTTTTAAATTTTTTTCTTGTAATTTGGATCCAAAGAACACAAGTACAACTTGTTAATATGATTCCCAAGTCTCTAATAATTTACAGGTTCTTAATAAAAATAATTATGTTTTCCTTGCAATTTTGTTGCTGAAGAAACTAAGTTATTGGCCTCATGGGGATTCCCACAGTCTAGCACACTCTGTCAGTGGTTCTGTGTATTCCCATTGGGAGAAATGATATCTGGTTTCCTTTTATCATGTGATGTTAGGAACCATTGAAAGTTGGTTAATAGACCTATAATTCACTAAAGATTGTACAATGATGATTTTCTAATTCTATCATTCCTTCTTGATTAGTTAAAAGAAATTTTATAAGTAGAAACTGCTCTTTATCACTTGCTTTCTCTGAGGTATATTTCTTAGAAGAAAATGACAATAAATGCTTGCTTCTTTCCCTGTAACATTATTGATAATGAATTGCCCTGTGTCCTTGAAAGTCAATCTTTGAGTTTATTGGAGTCTTTAAGAAATAAAAAGCATAAATGGTAGGCAAAAAATAGACAGGGGGAGGCTAAGAATAGTATGGGAAATGGAGAAGCCAAAGAACTTATATGTACAAACCATGAACATGAATTAAGGTGGGGGAATGCTGGTGTGGGGGGTAGAGGGCAGAGGGGTATAAAGGAGAAAAAAATGGAACAACTGTAATAGCACAGTCAAAATATATTAAAAATAAAAATAGTGTTTTAAACTCATAAATTTTAATATATTTGATTTTATTATTCTTATTAATTATAAAAAAATTTTTAACCTCAAGCCAGTGAAAACCAGTTCAACCTGGCTCTTGACTCCAGTAGTCTTTGCTAGCATGCTCATTGTTTGTTGTGACAAGGCTAGGCATGAATGTTCACTTGAACCAGACATTTCTCTAAGATGCTCTTGTTCCTTTCATGGGAAATGGTGCTTGCTGATCATAATACGAAAACTAGAAGTATTTGTGGCTATTCAGTTTGTTGTAGTATTGTTTTATGACAGGGGATCTTTTCTGTATTTTCATTCTTATTTTGAGTGATTTTGTAAATTCTAACTTCCACCTTCATTAACTTCATAGTGTTACAGAGTTTTAATATCCTGTCAGGGCTTACTAGAGGTTATAAACAATTATTTGTAACTTATCAAAGCCTAACATAAAAAAATATTTTATTTCCTTCCAGATACTGCAAGGACCTTAACAATTTGATTCCATTCACATTTTCTCTCAATTTATATTCTATTGTTGACGTATATAATTTAAATGGATATATATTTTATTTACTGCCTATGTTTTCCTCAAGGACTTTTATGATGTCAAACCTTATATTTAAGTCTTTTAACCATTTTGAGTTTATTCTGGTGTATGGTGTAAATTGGTGGTCTGATTTCACTTTTTTTGCATGAACCTGTCCAGTTCTCCGAACACCATTTATTGGAGAGGCTATCTTTACTCCATTGTATGCTTATGCCCCCTTTGTCAAATATTAATTGACCATAGAGATGTGGGCTTATTCCTGGGTTCTCTATTCTGTTCCATTGATCTATGTGTCTCTTCTTAACTTGGTACCAGACTGTTTTGATTACGGTAGCCTTGTAGAATAGTTTGATATCAGGTATTGTGATCACTCCAATTTTATCCTTCTTTCTCAATATTGCTGAGGCTATTCAGCACCTTTTTTGTTCTATATAAATTTTTGAAATATTTATTCTGGATCTGTGAAATAGTCCATTGGTATTTTAATAGGAATTGCATTGAAACTATAAATTGCTTTGGGTAGTATAGACATTTTAATTATGTTAATTATTCCAATCCATGAACAAGGTATGTGTTTCCATTTATTTGTATCTTCCTTAATTTCTTTCTTCAGTGTTCTATAGTTTTTCAAGTACAGGTCTTTGACCTCCTTGGTTAAATTTATTCCTAGGTACTTTATTTTTCTTGTTGCCATAGTAAATGGGACTTTTCCCCTAGTTTCTCTTTCTGATATTTCATTATTGGTGAACAAAAATGCCCTCAATTTCTGAATACAGGCTTTATCCTATTATTTTGCCAAATTCACTTATTAGGTCAAGTAGTTTCTTGGTGGAGACTATAGGGTCCACCGCACTACCCTGTCATCTGTGCATAAAGACAGTTTTACTTCCCTCTTTCCAATTTGGATGATTTTTTATTTCTTTTTCTTGTCTACTTGCTGTGGCTAGAACTTCAGGTAGAATGTTGAATAAGAATGGTGAAAGTAGACACCCTTGTTTTGTTCCTAATCTTAAGGGGAAAGCTTTTAGTTTTTGCCCATTAAATATGATGTTGGCAGTAGGTTTCTTGTATATGGCCTTTATTATGTTCAGGTATGCTCCTTCTATTCCCACTTCGCTGAGTGTTTTTTATTATAAATGGTGCTGGATTTTATCAAATGCTTTTTCAGCATCTATTGATATGATCATATGATTACTAGCATCAAAATGAAAAGGAAACCAACTGTATGGGAGAACATATTTGCCAATGAGACATCAGAAAAGGGTTTAATCTCCAGAATATATTTAAAAACTATATGACTCAACACCAGGAAGGCAAGCTATCCAGTTAAAAATGGACAAAGAACCTGAATAAACATGACACTTCTCCAAGGAGGATATGTCTAAAACTGGTGAAAGACATCAAGCCACAGTTTTGAGAAACATTACATCTCAAACAAGTTAAATTCAAAGAAAATCACACCTAGGGAACTCATGGTAAAACTGCTGAAAAGAAATGATAAAGATGAAAATATTTTAAATAGTAGTTAGAGTAAAAAGGCAAAAATTATAAAAACAAATGACTCCAGAAAACAGAAGTCCACTGTGGAAAATAATATAGAATCCCCCCCCCCAAATTAAAAACAGAACTGCCTTTTGACCCAGTAATTCCACTGCTGGGAATATACTCTAAGAATCCCAAATTGCCAATTCAAAAGGACTTATGCTCTATGTTCATAGCAGTGCTATTTACAATAGCCAAGTGCTGGAAACAGCCTAAGTGCCCATCAGTAAATGAGTGGGTCAAAAGGCAGTGGTAAATACATTTACACAATGGTATACTGTGCAGCAGAAGAAAGAAAGAGCTCCTACCTTTTATGACAGCATGGATGGGACTGGAGAATATTATGCTAAGTAAAATAAGCCAGTTGGTGAAAGACAAATATGATCTCGCCTATTAGAAGAATCTAATGAACAAAATAAACTAACAAGCAAAATGAAACAGACTGACATCAACCGGAGGGGAGAGGGGAGTGGGATAATGGTGGAAAGAAGGGGAAGGCACTAGTCAAGGAACATGTATGAATGACCCATGGACACGGACAACAGTGTGGAGATTGACTGTGGGAGTGGGGGATGGGCTGAGCAGAGGAGGGCAAAGGGGGAAAAATTGGGACAACTGTAATGGAGTAACAATAAAAAATTTAAAAATAAAATAAAATAAATGTATTTTATTTACATTTTCAACATTACTTCATACTGTCAATATTCATTTAGACTTACCCTTTTTAGTGCTTATCATTTCTTCCTGAATCACTGAGCTTTCATCTGGAATCTCTTTCTACCTGAATAATAATGATTCCTTTAGTGAAGATCTTCTGGTGAAAAACCTATTTTTATGTGTCTGAAAAAGTCTTTATTTTATCTTTATTTTCTCTAGGTTGGAAATTATTTTGATTTCAATAATTTGAAAAATACTATCCATTGTCTTCTGGAGTCATTTGTTTTTATAATTTTTGCCTTTTTACTCTGACTACTATTTAAAATATTTTCATCTTTATCATTTCTTTTCAGCAGTTTTACCATGAGTTCCCTAGGTGTGATTTTCTTTGTATTTAACTTGTTTGAGATGTAATGTTTCTCAAAACTGTGGCTTGATATCTTTCACCAGTTTTGAAAAAATCTTCAGCTATTACCTCTTCAAATAAATAATAGATATGACCTTCTCCATCTAACTTTTTTTCTCCTTTTTCTGGAACTTCAGTGGAATGTGTCTTACTTTTTGTGTTTCTTCTTTGTGTCTTTGTTCAGTATTTCAAACCTTTTGTCCCTGTATACTTCTAGATATTTTCTTCTGACCTATCACTTGTTCACCACTTCTCCCTTCAGTGGTATCTTCTGATCTTCTATAAAGTCCAACCTTGGAGCCATTAATTTTAGATATTGCATTTCTCATTTCATTTCATTTTTAGGTCTTTACAAAAGGTCTTGACCTTGTATTTTATTTCCTTAATCAAATTATACAGTTTTGAATTGTATTATCTAGGTCCTTTGGAGATCTGTTTCAGTTTGTAGTTTTTAATGATATTATCTAATTTCCTTCTATGCCTTTTATTTTCTATTGAGTGTCAGACATTATAAATTAAAGATAATAGATGTACTGTGAGCCCTATGATATAACCTTTCTTCAAAGAGAATTTACCTTTACTTTTGGTAGGGACCATGAACACTGCAATTCTGGATTTTCTTGATACAATTAGGGGATGAAATTATTTGAAACTGGGCCTCACCACCTGAGAGCACTGGCCCAATTTCTACACAGCCTTACTTGGGTAGTGGATAGGTCTATGGGTACTATCCCAATGCCTGGGTGTTTATTGGGGATCTTCCTTTTTCTATCTTCCCCCAGCCACATGAGTCTGTTGAACTATCTGTTCAGCTTTTCAGATTCTCAACCAACATTTCTGGATTTTGCAGGCATCACTGTGGGGAAAGCAGCCCAAAAATCTGAGGTCACCTCTCTGGGTTTACCTACCCTGGAACTTAGTCCCATAATTCTTTGCACCTTGGTAGCTCTCTGATGCCTTCAAAAAGATTATTTTCCTGTTTTGTCCAAACTTCTTTGTTGTTCTTAATGGAAATGTTACCTATTCTGCCTTAATAAGAAGCCAAAGGCTAATGTCTATATTTTAGATTGCTAGCATAGTTAGGGTTAAAACTATTCACTCTGTGAATTAAAAGAGTATTTAAAAGTTTTAAATCTGAAAAACTTAGTAGTACATGAAATGATTGTAGGTGGCAAACGAACTTTTAAATTTTAATATGTACATATTGATATTTATAATTGCCTTTTCTTTGTGGAAAGTTAAAAAAATGAGTTGACTTAGAAAAAACCTTAATGAGAGAAAAGGTGGTGCTTCTTAATGTGGCAAAAATCATTGATATCTTTCACAAATAACTGCAGTTTAAAAAAACTGAATTTAAAAAATTGTAGGCAATTAGACAAGTGGGCAAGAGACCCCTTTCTTGCTTCATTTGAAATATAAATTAAGTATTCATCTTCAAGCCAACTGGCTTGAAACTACCTTGAATAAGAGTAACTGCCAGTCATAGATTTACTTCTATAGGATATTCAGCAAATATTAATACTTTTTATAGGAAATGCATACTTTAGGAATACTATTTATTTAAACATGTTAGTTCATAGAGCTATGCCATACAAGGATAAGTGTGACTGATTCTTCTTTGAAAAGATAACTATCACCGATTCATCCTAAAATGTCCACTGATACAAACTGCTCCAAAATATCTTCCCTCCTGGGGGAAGACATGAGCAAAGATGGGCAAAGACTGGAGAAAGCAAGCTCTGCAGGGGCTTTCGAAATGGTTTCTATTAATTTTATTTGTAAGGATCCCAAATTCCCTTCTTCCAATGGTACTTTGAGAGACTTCTTCCCAACTTTTCAATTGCTCAGCACCCAACTTTGCTTGATTGATATGACATGTATGTTGTTTTTGTCTTCCAGTGTCCTCTTGAAAAGTCACTGCTCCATCACCCTTCGTGTGCTCCTAGTTGGGCTGTCAATCATTGTGCCCTAGTGCCCCAGTAGGCTGGACACACACAGACTGGGTGTGCCAGTTTCCTATTGCTGCTGTAACAAATTACAAAACACTTAGTGGCTCAAACAATACAAATTTATTCTCTTACAATGCTGGAGGTGAGAAGTACTAAGATGGAGGTATCACAAGGCTGCATTCCTTTGGAGGCTGCAGGGGAGATTCCACTTCCTTACTTTTTCCAGTTTCGAGAGGCCACCTGAACTCGTTGGCCCATGGCCACAATCTCCAGCTTCAAAGGCAAAAGCTTAGCCTCTTCCAATAGTGCTCTCTCTCTGACTTTGGCTTCTGTCTTCCTAGTCACCTTTTTTCTGACTCTGAACCTCTGGCGTCTCTCTTTTAAGGAAACTTGTGAACCCATTGGGCCTGTCAAAATAGTTCAGGATAATGTCAAGATCCTTAACTTAAACACATCTGCCAAGTCCCTTTTTCTTTGCCTGGAAACGTAGTCACAGATTGCAGGGATTCTCTACCACACTGGGTCAGTCTGAGTATCAGTTCCCATGGCCATAGAGAATGCATGAGAATATAGCCCAATCAGAGACAATTAGTCAATTTTCTAAAGTTGGCATGCAAATGTTGAGAAGCATTATCTTTCTACCAGTTTTGTCTGTCTAAGATATGGTGAATGGCTGGTCATCTTGCCTGACACATGGAAAGAGTCTAATGCAGACTCATCTCACTACCATGATTCAATTCATTCTCTTTTTGATTAAGTTCATTTGAATTTTTTTTTGCTTACTAATAAAATTGTTGATCTATCAAACTAATCTTCAATCTCTAAACAGATGCCAGATCATTACATTGTCCTGGTTTAACTGATTCATAGGGAAAATCTTATTTTGTACTCTGTCTTTTTGTGATCAGAATTTCTGCCTTTCTTCACATGAGGGAGAAAAGAAGAAAAGAAAAATCTACATGTGGCATCTTTCCGATGAGACTATAACAGCACCTTTCCTCCTTATGCCAAAGCCCTCTTCAGAGGCAGACTTCTCTTCCAATTACTGTTGTGTTCTTAGCCTTAATTCTTTTTCCAGAATGACTCATTCATTTAATTTTCCAGTAACATTTCACCAAGCTGAATTGAGATACTATCTACAAGGAGCCTAAGTGACTTTCTAAAAATACTGTATTCTTGGTAGAAAACAGACCTCTGAACAAAATTTAAACATGCATTTTTTATAAGCATCTAAATTTCTTTCATAATAAGATACTACATTTTTCCCTCCATTTAGAGACTTTCTTCACAGAATAGCTTACCCATGGAGAAGCAAATCAAAGTTTAGGTAAGTTACCAACTACATAGGTCTAAGAGCCCTCTGCCCACCCAACACTCACAGACACACACACACACACACACACACAACTTTAAATTGTCAGCATTCCAAATGCTTTGTTACACTTCTAATTCTGGATTACTTTCCACTTGTGATTTCTCAGTGTTATTATACACAAAGCCCCATACTTGTACTTCAGATTTTAAAGCAAGGTGGGATTGCCAGGAGGTCCAATGGGGCTTCCTTTGACAACCCCCAGGGCCACTAGCCCACACAACCAGTCACCAGCACCAGTAATTTTGACTCTATTGCCAGCATGTTTGCTGTTAGTTGACAACATTTTTATCTGACTTCTACTAAAATTAACCTCACTTGCAATACAGTCTTTTTGTTTCATCAGTATAATTACTGGTCCTAGATTGCCTTCCCAAAGCTGTTGTTTATAATGATTCATGTAGCAGAAAACATACAACCTGGTTCTTGAGAGCCAAGCAATGAAAATTCAACCCTGTGGCAGAGAACAAGCAAAAAGAATCAATAAAAAAAACAATGATATAGATTTCTTCCTCTTTTAAATGAATCTTTTTTTCATGAAGGAAAGACACAAACAAACACAAGCTTGCACTTTAAAACATTTGTTACTCTAAAAATCTCAGAACAACATCTATTTGGTAGCTCAGGTAAATTGTAAACTGGGTAAACCATATGCAAGATCAAAATGAGCGATGACTTCTGATGTTATTTCAGGAGTGCTGTAATGAGAAGGCCCTGATGCTTCTTCAAATGCTTTCTCTGACCTGGTAAATTACAATTTCACCATTAGTGCTTCATTCCTTTAGCTTAAGAGTTGGATATGGTTAAAATACTAATACTCCCAAAGAAGTTTAGCCCTTGAACTTCATCATTCTCTATATGAAAGATGGGCAGCTTCTTCCCAGCATCAAGTTTAACTTACAGCAGAAGTTCTCTACCCTGTCTGCACATTAAAATCACCTAGGGAACTTTTACAAAACACACCTGAAAGGATGCTTTTTTTACAACTGAATCAGAATCTCTGGGGGTGGGGTCTGGGCACCAGTATTTTCTTAAGTTAAAGTGTCCCATCTGACTTCTAATGGAGAGGTATGATTACGAGGCTAGAGGGCTTAGGTATGAGGAAGAAATGGAGAAGATGGAGTGCCAGGCATACAGTGAGGGTATAATATATGCACACTGAAAACTCCACCAAGGAAGAAAAGAATAAAAGAGGGCCAGACCTGACAAGCCTGTACATATTTGAAGGAAGTCTTTTTCACACTCAAAATGCCCACCCCACCCCCACACCTGTGTGCATACACCCTAGGTCTCTCAGATAGATGGGTCCTCCTCTCCTTAGGGAGGGAAGGTGTCACTCAAGCCTTACCAATTAGAACTCGGCATCCCTAGTGCTGAGTTTGGCCTGAGCTAAACTGGGCCCCTCGGAACCAATAACCTTTAAAGCCACAACTTTCACCTGAACTGTTGAAATAGATGCTCTCTCTCCACTGAGACTGCTAAAGTGGTAAGATGAAAGGCTAGATCTGCAAGTGGCCATCTGACCATACATACTGATGGGAGAGCGGCTGGGGATGAAGCCCACACAGAGGAAGCAGAACCAGGATGGAGAGAGTCAATCATAATGGCATCCCATGACCCGCTGGTTCTTGCCTGGCACATTGCCTAGACTTTACAGTGCTGGGAGCTAATAAGTTCTTGTGCCGAGTCATTTTGAGCTGAATTACCTGTACATTACAACAGAATGAATTCTGAATCATAGACCAGTAGTGAGGCTGAAATGAGGCAACACAATTCCTGGGTTTAGGGTCAGACCTGTTACTACCGCTACCCTTGCAGTAGGCTTGTTTGACTCAACAAGGGTAAAAGTTTCTATAAGCCATAAAAAAGAAATTGAGATTCTCACAATGTCTCAGAGTTAATGTCTTCATCTCCTCATTTTAGTTGTAAATAAATATCACAAAGAAAAGTTATGACTTTATGTTTCTAACTTTAAGAAAAATCTATAATAATCTTTTGCTGATTGAATTAGTTTGACCTTTGATTAATGATACCATCAGTTAATTATCACTAAACATTCAATCTCCTATAATAAATCAACCTCCCATAAAAAGTCAGTTTATAATTTTAAGTGAAAAAACATAAATTTATGTAACATTCTAATAAATTGGAGATATACATATACATATACACATATCATTTGGAATTTATAAGCAATAATTCTTGAAACTACTCAAATCAGCATCTTAATATTTTAGGAAAGCTGGAGGTCCTTTCTAGCAAACAGAGAAAAATACTCAATTTTATGGTGACAAGATGCAGAATTAGTTTGTATTTAACTTAAATTTTACAATAACTGTTCTGAAAATACTTGTGACGGTGTAAAGGGTGATCTAAGTCTTATCTTCTCAAATCTTGTTTGAACAGACTGCCATTCTTTCCTCCTTCTTTATAAATAATTTCTAGTTGAAACTGAAAATCCACTGAATTCAGTTATATTTTTTAACAAAAATTGATTTATGTAAAATAAGTTTTGAATCTTCTGATTTCACAGGTCTGTACTCAAGATACTCCAATCTTGTGTTTACTGTGTGAAGCAAATAGGATATAAGGTGGGGTTTTAGAGATGAGACTCCCCAAGAGTCTAGGAATGTGCTTAGGACCAAACCATAAGCCAAGAAGTCCTAGCCACAAGGCTGAACCACGACATGAGGGTGTCCCAGGTCAAACTAATCATCTGGTCCCTCTTCTAATTGATATTCCTTAAATTTGTCCCATATTTAGTGCTCTGTGAACAGCTAGCAAGCACATTTTGTTCATTGCTTGCTTGTTTCAAAGTTCTATTGTTGTTTTAATTCCCACTTGAGAGCTTTCACAGCAGGAGTGGGACCAACTGATATTTCAGTCACTGTGTAAGAGGCTGCATGTGGGAACCTGAAGTGACTGCTGCCACGATTCTCCCTTATTCTAACTGCACCTCACCCCACCTTAAAAACTAGTGCCCTGACTCACCTGCTTTGTCTTCTTGCCTTTGGCCTGTCATCCTGGTTTGGAGCGAGCCATTGTTTAGACAGATTCCTAGCACTGCAGTGGCTATTGTCCTGGGGTGAAGGATGTTTTCTCTAGGAGTTTACTTCCTGAAGTAGATGCACTCTGCCACTTTCGAGATGCACTTCAAAGGGAGCGTACAGAGTGTCTCCAGGCCATCTTCATGCCCCTCGTCCTGACAGGAGGCTTTTATCCCATCCCACAGTTTCAATCAGACTGCAGCATGGAGTCAGCCCATCTCCCACCCTGAATATTTCAGTCAAGATAAATCTTCAGAAGAATCCTTCTTTTTCTAACTATTCTATGAATGACTTGTTTCCTTTCATCTGAATAAAGCCCCATCTTTTTTTTAACTCAATGCAAAAAAAGAAAAATGTTCTCAAGTCATGATGAATAACCTGTTTTTTTTTTGTTTTTAAGTATATTTTATTGATTATGCTATTACAGTTGTCCCATTTTCCCCCGTCATTCCCCTCCACCCTGCACACCCCCTCCCACCCACATTCCCCCCTTTAATTCATGTCCATGTGTCATAAGTTCTTTAGCTTCTACATTTCCCATACTATTCTTGACCTCCCCCTGTCTATTTTCTACCTACTGTTTGTGCTACTTATTCTCTGTACCTTTTCCCCCCTCTCCTCCTCCCACTCCCCTATTGCTAACCCTCCATGTGATCTCCATTTCTGTGTTTCTGTTCCTGTTCTAGCTGTGTGCTTAGTTTGCTTTTGTTTTAGGTGTGGTTGTTAATATCTGTGAGTTTGCTGTCTTTTTACTGTCCTATTTTTTATCTTCTTTTTCTTAGATAAGTCCCTTTAACATTTCATATAATAAGGGCTTGGTGATGATGAGCTCCTTTAACTTGACCTTATCTGAGAAGCGCTTTATCTGCCCTTCCATTCTAAATGAAAGCTTCGCTGAATAGAGCAGTCTTGGATGTAAGTCCTTGACTTTCATGACTTGGAATACATCTTTCCAGCCCCTTCTTGCCTTCAAGGTCTCTTTTGAGAAATCAGCTGACAGTCTGATGGGAACTCCTTTGCAGGTAACTGTGCCCTTATCCCTTGCTGCTTCTAGAATTCTCTCCTTCATTTTAATCTTGGCTAATGGAATTATGATGTGCCTTGGTGTGTTCCTCCTTGGGTCCAACTTCTTTGGGACTCTCTGAGCTTCCTGGACTTCCTGGAAGTCTGTTTCCTTTTCCAGATTGGGGAAGTTCTCCTTTATTATTTGTTCAGATAAGTTTTCCATTTGTTGCTCTTCCTCTTCCCCTTCTGGTACCCCTATAATTTGGATTGTAGAAGAAAAGTCAACTAGGACAAGGTGACCCAGAAGAGGGACCGGGAACTGGGAAAGAGTTTTGTTTAGGTTACTTAGAAACCGCCAAACCGTCTGGTTTTGGATAGGTAGTCATAATTTCTGCTTTGGCTTCTGTACACCCAGCTTCCGATAAGGACACCTCAAGGCTAGAATTATTTTCGCATCAGCTTCTGTACCTCCTGCTTTTGCCACGTAGGATAGGGCATCCGGAGAGCAATAAAAGCCCTGCTCAGCCAAAGTTCAGGGCCCAGTATTTGGAGACTGCCTCTTCTGGGTCTGCGCATGTAATAAAGCCTCACTCCGTTACCCTGAATCATGCCAGAGTCATTATTTTCCGAATTATTTTCCATAACAGGATGTTGGGACTTTTAAAGATGTCCTGGAGGTTCCTAAGCCTCTCCTCATTTTTTTGAATTCTTGTTTCTTCCATCTATTTGGTTGTTTCTTTCTTCCTTCTGGTCCACTCCTTTGATTTGAGTTTCAGTTTTCCTCCCATCACTATTGGTTCCCTGTGAGTTTTTCTTCATTTCACTTATTGTAGCCTTCATTTGTTCATCTAATTTGCAACCAAATTCAACCAATACTGTGAGCATCCTGATCACCACAGCTTTGAACTGTGCATCTGATAGGTTGGCTATCTCTTGGTCGCTTACATGAATTGGCTCTGGGGCTTTGATCACTTTTCCCATTTGAGCCATTTTTGGGTGGGTTTTTTGTTTTTTTTTGTCTGGTCATGCCTGTTACATAGTGAGGGGCAGAGCCTTAGGTGTTCCCCAGGGCAGGGCAGCCCAGTCGCTGGGTTGTGTTGCTGTATGTGAGGGCAGGGTCCAAAAGGGAACAATGGCGCTTGCTCTGCTCTCTCTCATATTTCAGTCCCTTCTGCCATTTTTCACAAGCAAATTGAGCCCTTCTGGTGCTGATTTCTGTGTGAGTGGGCTTGTGTACGTTCTAAGACCCTGTGGGTCTCTCCAACGAACTCTCCTGTTAGGCTGGGAGTCTCTCCCGGCTCCTAAACCCCACAAGTGTTTTCAATCAGTGTTTTTAGGTTTTATTTCCTGGTGCTGGGGCCCTGGGTTGCGAGGTCTATCTTGCTTCCCGTTTCACCTAGATTATCTGTGCATGAATGTGGGACCCCCTGTTAGCCAGCTGCCTTGCACAGCCTCACTAGGTCTGCCCGTTGCCACCATGCGCCCGGGGTCTGCTAGCCTCCTGCATGCCTGGGGCTCCCGAACGCCTGGGTCCCCCAACCTCCACTCCATCCTGCCTTGACTCCTCCCCTCTTACCGGTCTGGATGAATGGTTGTCAGACTTCTGTACAGCTCAATTTTCTGTTAGTTCTGGTTGTTTTCTTGTTTTTAAATCTTTGTTGTCCTTAATTTTGGTAGTGCGAGGAGGCACAGTGTGTCCACCTACGCCTCCATCTTCACCAGAAGTCTGAATAACCTGTTTATGTCACAAGAAAATAAGAATATATTGCTTCTAGCCTAAAAGACTTATGTTTGGGCTGCTCAGCTAAAATGTTCTCAAAAATATTTATAAAATATTTATAAAATAATTTTCCTATGTTTTGTCCTTTCCATAGGTTGACAGTTATAAGTGTAGTGTTTTGGGGAGGAAATACCTTTGTATTTTACTAGATCAACCATCTTCCCAAGTGAATAGCAATCTTTTCCTAATGGGCCCTTACCCAACATGGTAACATGCATTTTTAACTCCATCCAAATTTTAGTGAGAATTTTAACACCTGTTTCAAGTAATATTTTTTTTTTAAATTTAAATACTTTTCTGATCCTCAAATGACTTCAATTTTAGTATTTGCCTTTTTAACTCTTTTCTTGTTTGCAGCATTTCTAAACGACTGGTACCCTTTTATTTTCTTTTTAAAGATTTTATTTATTTAATTTTAGAGAGAGGGAAAGGAAGGGAGAGAGACAAATACCAATGTGTGGTTTCCTCTCACACACTCCCTTCTGGGGACCTGGCCCACAACCTAGGCATGTGCCCTGACTGGGAATCCAACCAGTGACCCTTTGGTTCACAGGCGGGCACTCAATACACTGAGCAGCACCCGTCAGGGCAGACTGCTGCCCTTTTAGATTTTAGATTTTAAATGTCTGTTTAAAGAGACAATTCACAAAGATTCAATCACACAGAGAGAGCTCCAACGAAATAAGTCAATGCTTCTTTTCTGAAAGGCCAGATATTCTAATGTCAAACCTGACTTTCAGCAGAGGGACCAATCTCCTGAGCAGTTGGTACTGATGCTGGTCCTATACTTCTTATTGGGGAAGGGCATACCATTGTGGAAGTCCACCAATGAAGATGTCATTAACCCCTAAAACAATTTCCAGAAAATTTCTTTCTGAGCTTTTCACTAAGATTATTCTCAGAAAAATCTTTAAGGCAGTATTTCTGAATTATGTCGTATGCTTCACTATTTCCCTGGGATGATAATTCTTTCTAAACTTAAAATAAAATAAAATTAGGTGGTTATATAACTTTTGAAAATAGTTAAGCGGTTTGACACGCTAAAGTATGTGCTAAAGAGGGTGCTAAAGGAAAGTTTCCCAAACTTATTTGACTACAAAATGCTTCTTTTAAGGAAAAACTATTGAATGCCCCAATGAAGAATATGAAGCCACCAAGGCAGCTTCAAAGGTAAATTTCTCTTCCTCGATGCCCTACTCCACTCCCAATTACTCCCACTCCACTATTACCTGTACCAGTTCCTCCTGGCGATTCTCCAGATTTCTTACCCTTAGCTGTGTATCCTTTCTGGATTTACACCAGCAGGTGCTCACTCCATGGAAAGCCTTTTCTTTAGTGAAAGAATGTAATTGTTTTTGTCTCTAATTCCTGTAAAAGGACAGGTTGCTGCTTCTAACGTGTGCCATGGCATAACTTTATCGCCTATATATTTGCCCCAGGTGTCTTTCTGATGAACAAACATGTCTTCAGTTGAAATCAGTGGGATTTTCCCCCACATAATTTGATTGTCTCATCTATTTATTTTAAAATAGTGATAGCTTCTCTCAACAGGAGCTCTGACATGTGCTTTGCTTACTGTCAGGAGAGTCAAGTTGAACAAACACTCCACTGCTTGCTGTGGCAGAGGTGGGGGTAGAAGAACCTTCTCACCAGGCCTCTACTACCACTCCCTGCACCTCCTCTTTCTCATCCCTTTAGCTCTGTCCTCTGAACCAAAATGCAAATCTGTTCACTTCCTGACACTTAAGAATGATCTGGGACTTCAACAGTACTGACTTTGTCCTCCTTCCTCTAGACCAAGGGATCCAGAAATCCAAATTGAAACGAGAGAAAAGTAAATCTTTTATGTGAACCATGCTTTTCAAATTTGCTCCCCATTGCTGCTCCTTTCACTTGCCCTGGCTAGTTATCTTGCATCCAAGAGAGCACCCCTGTCTGCAAGGTCCCTGCTCACCAGCTCTGCATCAAATCCACAGGACTTCCACAGGGTGACCCACCAACTGAGGGGTTTCCCAACACGTAAGACTTTTTGTGAAGAAGCTGGAAAATCCTAGACATGCTGAAATTGGTCACTGGGTTGCCAAGCAGACCACCTTTCTTTCACAGGGTTTTTCCTAGTAACAGCACAGAGTTAGGGTAGCAGAACTCCTTTTATGAGATTCCACTTGAAAGCTCCTGCTTCCAGGGAGCTAATAACCAGCAGGAGCCTCACCAAGACCACAACTCGGTGGGGAGTCTGGCTCCTCCCCTCTTTGTCTGTTCCCCTTCAGTACCTCCAAACTGTCCCCTGAAACCTCCTCTTTCCACCTCTATGTCCTTCAAATCTTGATCACAGAATTTCAACCTTAGTTGATCATTTCTTTTATCATGTCATATAAACATATCATTCTAATTAGGAGAGTCAGCTAGAGATTTTACCTCCTTCAAGTCTGCATGTAGAGTCAGTACCATCAGACGCTCCTTGGGGTCAGCTGGCACTTCCATATTCTTGCAGTAAAGTTGATGCTGTTTCTACCCAGTTGTTATTTGTGACCAGTGGGGCTGACAAAGTCTCTGGTACAGTTCCTCCCACAACAGTCTAGCTGACTCACGGCTTCCTGAATTCATCCTTCCTCATTACCCAGAGAGAAATACATCTTTATGTTCTATGGACAGATGCATGCTGAATAGAGAACACTGAACGCATATGTTTGTCAACTTCTCTCTACCTATTTCTTTCTCTCTTACAGCTTTGTCTTTCTACAGAGAGACACACTATGAAAGCACAATTCCAATAGGACGAGCCACAGTTCTTCAGTAAATGAGAAAAAGAATCTTAAAGATTAGTGAAAGTTCCAAATGGATCGGGGCTCAGATACCCAGGACTGCTCCTCCTGTTTGGAGGTGAAAATGTCAAATGAACGAGAAAGTTGGCTTTATGTGAAAAGAAGTGATATTCTGAAACTCTTTCATGAGGATTTGCAATATGCACTTTCAGCCATGTACACTAATACTGGAAGCATTCTAATGTTCAAAATGCCCGCAGTTAAGCTGCTATACTTGAAATGACAAGGTTTTATCTATGTTCTCAGCTTAATGACACTTTGGTTACTTGGACCATTTCCAGTCCAGAGACTTCAAGAACATGAATTATTATAAAAGGTACAGGAAAAAAATAATTAGCTTTGCACCTTGAGGAAATTATTTCACATCTCTTAAACACCACAGGTCCATGAGCAACTATGAGTAATTCTGAAATAAATTTTCTTTTGTAGAGAGAGAGGTTAACTGAAGTTTATCCCTAACTAAATTTATCATGTTTTACCAGTATATGAAAAAAATCTATTAATATATAAAAATAAATCTGGAGTTGTGACTTAAACATATTGTTAATATGAGGTAGTTTTTTAATACTTTCTAATGTTCAACTAATCATTCATAAAAGATATTTGAAACATTAAAAACTATTCCACATCAAGTGATTCAATGTGATCTCACAAAGTCAATGGGCTGTTTTATACCTTTTTTACTTGCTTACTGAAAGCTTTTTAAAACAAATATGCCATTTACTTGTTTGTATACCTAAAATCTAAACAGTATGATCTACATATATGATAACCTACATTTTATTATAACAATTAGGATATTTCTTTGCAAGTAACAGACAAGCCTATTCCAACTGATTTGTACAATAAAGGAATTGTGTTGTTTCATAAAACTTGAAAGTCTAAAGTAGTTTTCAGAAGTTATCTCACTTAATACTCAGTGAAGCTACCTAGGATCTAATGTTTTCATTGTCTGCTCTGCCTTTCAAAGGTTTGCTTTATTGTAAGACTGTGGTCATTACACCACAAAGGTTTTTGGTTTTTTTTTTTTAATCAAAACCTGAACCATGTGAAATCCTCAGGGTTTCTTTCTTCATGTTCCTCTCTTGTGTCCAGCTCCTACAATTGTGTGCTTAGATCTCTGTTCCTCTAGTGCAAACCAAGCATGGCGCCATGACTGTTCACTGGTTTCCAAAACAAGCAAACAAAAATACCACTCTCCCCAAGCACATGATGAATCTGGAAACCAAGATTTGCAGCAAGAGGTAGGTTCATGTCAAGCCCAAACTGGTCCACACCTGGATGCTCTGTCCTTACTCTTTCACTCATATCCCTCTCAGGAGCACATTAGTCCTTACCAGCTTCCTGTAGAGGGGTTTTCCCCATCATCTTCCCAGAAGCCAAGGACCCCAGCAGACACACTCTCCAGTGAATAATGAAGGCATTTTCCTTTAAAAAGTGGTTGCTCTATCTTGAAGCATACACACCACACCAATTGGATAAGACAAGGGCCCCTGCAGGAACTGAGACCTAGGGCCAAATAATGTCATCCCCCAACCCTCCTACTGTGTGGCAGCAGGTTCCAGGTCCTTTCACCAGGGAGTGCTGCCCAGAGAGATGGTGAAGATCAAAACACTTACTAGGAATCTGGATGACTTTTCACGGTGCTCATCATTTAGTTAGTACCATTATTATATAGGACATTTAAGTGTTCTAATGTAAATGTCATTCATCCTCTTTCTCTCAATTTGGATAAATTGAAAAACTGCATTATTGAGTAGTTTTATTACCAAAACATAGTTTTATTATTTATGTTTTTAATTACTTCTGTTGCTTATTCTATTACAGTTGTCCCAATTCTTTTTTCCCTTTTGCTGCCTTCCACCCAGCTTACCCCTCTAGCCCAGTCAATTATTTATTTATTATTTATTACTTAAACATAGTAGGCTAACAAAGAATTATCCAGTGGAATGCCCAAAGATTTTGTTGAAGAGATTTTAAAATAAATAAATAAATACATATGTGCATATGTATAAGACATTCATACATAAATGCATTCTTCTTTCTTCAAAATATTGAGTTGGTCAAAAAATTCATTTGTTTTTTTTTCCATCGGATGGCTCTAGTAGCACTTAGTTGACTTTAACTTCATTTGAAACAATTTTGTTAGATTGTATTGTGACAGCTGTCATATCAGAGTGCATTTAAAAATAAACATCGAAATTTTGAATTTTTATGTAGCCATTTTAATATTGAAGATGAAAGAAAATAAGCAACATTTTTGGCATATTATGCTTTATTATTTTAAAAAAGCACAACTAAAATGCAAAGAAGGATTTGTGCAGTGTATGGAGAAGGGGCTGTGACTGGTCAAACATGTCAAAGTGGTTTGTGAAATTTCATGCTGGAGATTTCTTGCTGAACAGTTCTCCATAGTCAGGTAAACCAGTTAAAGATGGTAGCAATCAAATGAAGACATTAATTGAGAACAATTAACTTTATACGATGTGGGAAATAGCCAACATACTCAAAATATCATGTCAATAAAGTTATTGGTGAAAATGAAAAATTTCTTTTATTTTATGGAAAAAAAACATATGGATATTTTGGCCAACCCAGCATGGTTGAAGTTTTTCCTCATAAGTATCTTCAATACCCCTCTTTAATCCAATTTACTCATTAAATTTTTTAGACTCTTGAACTTTTTAAAGAGTTTACCAAAAATGTTAGCAAAAACTTCAATCCAACCCTCATAACCTTTCCCAGATTCTACTCAATAAATTTGAATTAGTCAAGTTTTACTCAGTGTTATTTGCATAAATTTAGTTATTCAGTGTTGAACACCCAATATTACGTTACATTTTTGCCTTGTTTCTCAAAATTGACATTTTAAAACTGAATTTGCAAATATTAAAAATTAATTATGAAACAAGGTGTAGAGGTTGTGAGAGGTGGTTGGAAACATTTGGTAGAAGGCCTGCTTTCCCATGCCCGTCACCCAGGCACCTAGATGCTCCCACACAACTTACAATGGCCAGCCCAGGTCCCCTTGAGACCTATTCGCTGCCACACTCTTCCACTGCCTTCTGCATTTCCCAGCCCTATGCTATCCCCTCCCCAGGGAACACTGCCCTGCTCCTTAGCTTTGGCTGACACCAGAATGACTGGACTTTCTGTGGGATGAACAATGAATGAAGAGCTCAGGGGAACCACATCTCTGTTGCTTTTAACATGAGCTGAGATGGAAGGCAGGCTCTTCCTAACAAAATACAACACAACTTCAAGGACAGTGTTCAATAGTAGGCCAAATGTTGGGGAGTGGAGGAAATGGGATTATCCACTTTGCCCATTTTATAGCCTAAATTTTACTGTTGCTAACAAAGAGCACTTTATAGTGAGATGCATTGTAAAGCCATTCCTTGAATGATGGTATATTCATTGTCATGATTAAATAAATAGTAGAATAAAAAGCATAATTAAGTTTAACTCAATACTGCCTTTAAAAAGACTGTAACAAGCAGTTGGAGAGATGCTTGGCTCAAAAATCATGATGTTTGTTTCATTAACTAGTACCTATTTCTCTGCCAACATATGTTTGGTACAGTCATGAGAGAGAGAAGACAGAAACATTGAGACAAAGAATTGGACTCTGTGTCCATAACACCAAAGCAAGAACTGCCTCCTTCCACATCTTTTGCCACCACTTGGGAGATGATTGTAGAAGCAGAAAGAGTTGAGAGGCTTCTGTGGCACAATGAGGGTGTGATGCAAGCAGCTCTGATGGTATTCATTTGGCACCTTGTCACCTGAAGATCCACTTTGCTTCTCCGTCACTTTTCAGTCCTTAAATAGGCCCATCAAACAAATCATCTGAAATCCACAGACGGGGGAGGGGTGAGGATGGAGAAGGGGTGAATTAATGATAAATCAATCATAATGTCTTCACAGCAAATTCTGAAAACCCAGAGTTTAAATGAATAGACATGTTTTTGTCTGAGAAGCTTTATTTGGGTGTAGTTTACCTACAACAAAATGCACCCATTTTAAGCACATATTTCAATAGGGTTTGGCTAATGCTATACACACCTATATAGTCACCCCTAGAGTCAAAATATAGGACATTTCTATTCCTGCAGAAAGTTCCTTTGTGCCCTTCCATGTAAATGCCTAAAAGATGATGTTTTTTAAGTTGCAGAACATTTATTTGAACATTTTTACATTGAGATAGCATAAAAAGAATCTGTTCACTTGCCAGAAACAACATTTAGATCTTCCATTCTTAACATAAAATCAGATAACACTTTTCTAAGGACAGTTTTAGCACAGACTAGCTATGAATAAGAAGCCGTTGCCACAGAGCTTGCAAACCTGGCTACATTTGAACTGTAACATTCCCCAAAAATCTGAGTGGGAAACAGGTGTTTAAACCTACTTGACATAGTCTAGAGTTATAAAGGTCTCCTACTAAGGCTACACAGTAGATAGTCAACATGGGTGAGGGCTGGGGGAAGGAGGATGCAAAAATGGAAAGAAAAAAGATTCACTTAAAAATGTGATATCCCATTTATGCATTTATGTAAAATTATACATGTGTATATGTATGAATTGAATTTAAACTATAAAAAATAATTACAGATAGTATAATTCTTACAAAAAAAATTAAAGTCTCCTAGTGAATCTCCTTTGACACATTTCTTGTTTTATGTCTCATCAACTAATTTTCTCTTCCATCTTAAAAAATAAAAACAAACTAAAATCTAAAGCAGAATATTGATTGATGGAAATTGAGTCTGAGACTTGGAGCGAAAAGTGCTTTCTCAGCCTGAAGCCGAACACTCCACTATGAAAGTGCCTTGCTGCCTCTTTCTCCGTGGATCAGTAATAGATCCAGCAAGAGCTTCCTCTGCCTCTGCTTTCTAAGAGGTGCGGAGGTTCAGGCAAGTAAGGCGCCCAACCAAAATTCCTGATCCTAAACCCGCGTCCGTCTCCGATGGGAGGGATCTGTAAGACCATTCTGGAGTTAGCATGCACTTTCAGCCTGTAGCTAGCAAACTCTTATGCTTTCTAGTGTGATTTCTTAAAAAAATATAAATCTGGTATGCACCATTAGAAAATGAAAATATGTCTAAAGTTTAATTAAAAACAGACATTGGTAAGGAAGTCTGGTTTAAAAAATGTATAATTGCACAACAGAGGAAAAACTGTCTTTTATTTACTTTTTAAAATATATAAAAATTCATACTAATAAAAAATCGTAGGCTATAAAGAAAAAAAGTATTCATAATCCTACCTCCCCAAAGCAGTTATAGCTTTGATCAGATTCCTTTTGAATTGTTTCTTAATGTATTTAAAATCAAACTGTATGTTATATTTTGTACCCCAATATTCCAGCTAACAGTGCAACAAATACATTCTAAATATGATAAATAATTATTAATAAATATTGTCAATGTTTGTCATAATTAAATCATACAAAACAATACTCAGCATTTCCCTGGTGTTGGACAATTAAGACAAATAATTTTTTGGTTATTTTAGCACAATGGCACATAAAGTTATCCTCAGAGGAAAGAAAAACTTCTCTCTTCTGGATTTGACTACCCTTTCTATTAATGAGACAAACACATACAATATTAAATTCTGTCCTAGAGCTATTTGGCGAAATGTGTGGATATCTAAGGCCAAAAACACATTCATTAATTTGGGGATTAAGATCTATTTAAACATGTTTCAAACAGATATCTCCGTTCACTGTGCTTGTGTCAGGCTGCATGGCCGGGCACACTGGTCTTACTACATAACAGAAACAGGCTCCTCGAGATCACTGGAGCAGCAAGTGGCCAGCCCGCCATCACCAGCCTGTGGCTGGTGAGCTGACTACTGGATGCACAAGGCTCACTCAGGCCCTTGTGGCAGAGCAAGAAACTTCCCTGCAGCAGAAGAAATTTTTGCAGAGAAATAAGTCATGAGACTGGAGCAGCTAGAATAAATATTCCTGCCAGCAGTAGCATAGAGACTCTGCAAATGAATTTAACAAGCACAAGGTTTTATTGACTCTAAAGAATCTCATGGCTCCTGTACCTGGCAGCAGCACAATAAATCTCCACACAAATTGTCGTTTTTGAATTATTACCTTACCTACTTTTGTACTGCATTATCAACCAAGTGGAATTTTGTCGGTGTTTTTAGTTGTATTTCATTTGTTTGTTTTGAACTTTGTTTGCACATGTGTACGTGTGACAGATTGTATACAAAGGGGAATTCACTTCCCGATTGTATATTTTTCCCTTGCAATTTATTTAGTTGTATTATTAATGTTACTATATTTTAATGCATTGCTCTTCTTCTTTTGGTTAGTCAATGTATAGGACTGATATTAACCAATGCCAGATAAAGGGTAGTGGGTGTTGGAGGTGGGAAACACAGCTAAGGGAGGTGGGAATTCACCACAGCAGCTTGGCTACAGTTAGGTGTCTGGGGAGATGCTGTTTGTTCAGAGGTGGGAGGGAGAGAAGTGATAACAGGGAACCAGAGAATGGAAACAGGGACTGGCTGACAGGTAGAGAAGGAGGAGGAGTCAGGTATAAAGACAAGGTGCCAAGCAAATTGTTGCTTGGCACTTGAGGGGAGACTGCTGGTAGGATGTGGTTTGGCTTTGGGGGAGGTACAGATAGTAATCAGGGCCTGAGGAAGTTGTTTGGAATGAGACCATTCTCCGGCACTACTATGGTGTAGGAAAATTCACACATGCACAGAATCTAAGATACTGAGAGATGGATGGATGAATGGATGGATGAGGAAGCAGACAGACAAGCAGATGATCATTTAGAAGAATACAGTAGCAATTTTAGGAACACCAAAGAGCCCCTGACCAAAATTATGGGCCTTCAGGGATGCCGCCTTTATAAGTTCTTTCCTTTGAGGCGTTCAGTGAGTGGTCCTTGGATCTCCAGATGAAAATGAGCTTGTTTAGAAACTTGTGGGATTGGGAGGGACCTAATAGTCTACAATTTAAGAAGCTCTATAGTTTTATACATACTAACAGTTGAAATGCCTGCACTAAGGCATCATCCTTTGTCAGGTGCAACATCCATGCTAACCTTATCAGATCCTTTCTAATAGAGGACTGGTTAGAAGTCAGATGGGAAGAGAACAGGGCAACAAATATT
The DNA here is from genome assembly GCA_004027475.1 of Anoura caudifer. Classification (NCBI taxonomy): domain Eukaryota; kingdom Metazoa; phylum Chordata; class Mammalia; order Chiroptera; family Phyllostomidae; genus Anoura; species Anoura caudifer. Next base: position 7,660 of record PVKU01012236.1, on the reverse strand, counting down.
TGGTGGTGGAGAAAAATGCCTCTCTAAGTGCCAGTGCAGGGCCTTAAGCAGTAAAAGACCCCAGAGGAGTCCTCAGGGCTGTTATGAAGAGAAAGAGGAAAGTCAAACCACCATGAGCACCACTTAGGGGTCAGGAACTAACACTTTTCAAGGTTCAAATAAAATGCCCATGCCTTCACAACTCATGCCACATTCCATGAGATTATCAAGGTAGTGAGTGTATGAATGAAGAACTGAGCTCTGAGCTGTTCTGGTTTACCCAGGGCTGAGGGTTCCCAGGACACAGAACTTCTGAGAAATCTTCAAGCTAGCAAAGATGATTGATCACTGTTCAGGGGTCAGAGAGACGAACAAGAAGTCCATGAAAAGGATCAGCAGAGCCGAGGGAGACATGTTGCCCTGGGCGCCAAGTAAAGAATGAGTTTCAAGTAGAAGACAGCTCTCGACCCTGTCAAATGCTGCTGATGGGGCACTAAGATATGGACTGAGAAGTGACCACTGGATTTAGTAACAAAGAGGTCACAAGGTACCTTGCCAAGAGCAGTTTTTGTGGAAGGAGTAAGGGACAGAAAGCCTGATTTTAGTGATTCAAGATTGTTTTCGTCTGCTCAGGCTGCTATAACAAAATAACCATAGCCTGTGTCACTTAAACAACAGAAATTTATTTCTCACAATTCTAGAGGCTGGGAAGTCCAAGGTCAAGGTAGCAACAGATTTGGTTCCTGGTAAGAACCCTCTTTCTGGCTTACAGACAACTGTCATCTTACTGTGTCCTCACCCTTTCTTGAATGTGTGGGAGAGGGGGAGGGTAGGGAGAGGGAGAGAGAGGAGGGAAGAGAGATTGCTTTTTCATCTTATAAGGACACCAGTCCCCAATCCTGTAAGATTAGGACCCCACTCTTAAGACCTCACCTAACCTTAATTACCTCCTAATGATCCTATCTCCACATACAGTCACATTCAGGGTGAGGGCTTCAACATTCGAATGCAGGGAGGGACACAATTCAGACCATAGCAAAGAGAGAAATTAGGGAGAGAAAGATATAAACACCACTCTCAAGTTTTCTTGTGCAGAAAAGGAAAAGAGTGAGTGGTAGCTGAAGGGTATCAAAAGAAGGATCAAAAGAAGGTTGTTTATTTGCTTTAAGGTGAGTGGAAGGGAAAAAAAGGATGTTTGTATGTCAATGGGAACAATCTAGTAAAGAGGGAATGGGGTCCTTGTCTAGATATGAGGGAGTGGGACCTAAGGACTGCTGGGAGGCACCTGAATGAGGAGCAAAGATGGTTGGTTCATCTGCTGAAACAGGAGAGGAGGCAGAATTTATGGACACAAATTCATGCAGGTCTATAGGTGTAGTGGGTGAGCTTATACACATCCCCTTCTGACTACTTCTATTTTCTTGGTGAAATAGGAAGGAAAGGCCATCAGCTGAGAGCGATGATAAGAGAGGAGCTGATGGCAGTTTGAGGTCAGAGGAAAAGGTAGGATGGTCATCTAAGGAGAGTAGGAATGGACCAAGGAAACAAAATGTTATTGCCAGGGAACAATTAGAGCCCGCTTAGCACTGAGTGCCCCTTTAGCATGGAAGTCAAACACTCATACGGTATCGGAATTCAGTATGACTCATCCCAGGAGTGAAGGTGCATGAGGAAGGACTGGAAGATTTGGGGTCTGGTCAGATTTTCACCATTTGCTTATGTGAGTCACTTAAATCTCTGAACCTGCTTGTATTTTTATCTGTAAAATTAGGATATTCGCATCTGCACTGCCTTCTTCAGAAAAATCCTGAGGTGGAATATGAGGGAGATTTCCCAAAATGTCAAGTACTGAACACGTCAAGCCTACTTGGAGACTAGAGCAGGTCCAATCAGAACAGCGCAAGAACAGGTGTGAGGCCCCATGGAGCACCCAAGTCCAAATGAGATCTTTCCAGAAAGAATGGCCTAAGGCCATTTGGGACAGCAGGTGGGAGGTGACATAAAAGAAAAAGAGACAAAAAAGAAAGTTGAGGAAGATGCACTCTGCTATGGCCCAGGGCTGGTTGAGGCTAGTTCGGCTGAGGACACGGAATTTTGCAGACACCCAAGATGGGGGGCTCTCATGGCCAACATACCCTCTTAGAAATGGGTGCCCCTTCCTCAAGACCCTTTACTTCTGCTTGTCAGAAAATTGTCCTGGTATACCCACTTTCTTCAAATAAGATATTTTCCTTGATATATGCCTTAAAAATTGTTGTAACAAACATGGAAATATACAGTGTTACCGTGTGAACAGCACCCCTTAGGGTTGTTTAGTGCATACACCACAGAGCAGTTTTGTGCTGATTGACCCTCAACACTAACCCAGCCCTTCATTGAACACCACCTCAAAATGAATCCTTTATGCCTATATAGAAAATAATATCAGAATATAATGGTTTTTAAGGTAAAAATTGAACATTATTGGGTTTTGTGCTTTAGGCTAGGAACTCTTGGTAGGCCTGGATTAGAAGCAATCTTTTAAGATCGTTGACTTCCAGGAAGGATTTTATGCATACATTTAGGCAGGAGGGATTCAAGGATACATATATTATGTGCACTGTCCTGTTAAAAACTAAGCAGCCATTTAGAGAACAAACAAGTTAGACTCATTTCATTTGGACCCATTTTTCTAGACAAATCATGTAGATTAGAAGCTGAATTTAAGGAAAGAATCTCATAAAGTTCTTTAGCACAGTCAAATCCAGTTGTCCTTTCTCACATAGTCCCTGTATCTGTTTCTTAGATAATTGCATCTTCTAAAATAATCACTAACAATAGATACAGCTTAGTGGATTCCTGGCCTGGTACTCAGCAGATAACTTCGAGTGTATTATTGCATCTAATCCTATCTGCCACCCTATGACGTCCCCATTATTACCTCACCTTACGGATGAGAAAACTGAGAATTAGAGAGGTAACCTTGCCCAAAGGAAACACCAGTAGGTTGAGTGGTCAATGTTGTCACCCACTCTGTTGGTATCCATCCTGTCCTCTGTCTCTGGTGTATTAGTCTGTCTTGACACTTGCTAAAATGATGACTAGGATGATATAATGAGCCTTTTGGGCTGCTTAGAAGCCATTAAACACTGTATCTCTCCATTTTAAGGGCTTAGCTTAGCACTAGAAGGCATACCATTGAAGCGAAAACTTATGGATGGTATTTATCTGTGGGAAAAGTTTGTCATTCAGCATCCTGAACATCAGGTGTCCTCAGAGCAAGGCGAACAGAGCAACATAATTTGAAAGGTAACTCAGGCAATAATATTATTTCTGTACATGAGGGCAAAGTAATATTAGCAAAAGATGCAAATTCCAATTTTTTAATATTCAAAATATTTTTATAGAAAAACATTTCAGAGCTGAAATAGTTCATATCCTTTTTTTTGGTCAAATAACTAAATAAAATTTTCCCACAATGCCAAAGTTCAATATTTTTATTGATTTAAAGCCCTGTCCCACCTTACCTGTCATTGCTGCATTCTTTTGGAAACTCCCCCTAGTGGCCTAGAAGTGTTAGCTTCTTTAACTTAGCATACTGGAGGAAGATTTGGGAGTAGTGCAGTGATTCATCTTTGTCTACTTTTGAAAATTTATCCCCTTTAGTCTCATTTTTTTAGATTTTATTTTCCAGTTACAGTTGACATTCAATACTGTTTTATATTAGTTTCAGGGGTACATAGTGGTTAGACAATTATATAATTTACAAAGTGATTCCTCCTCCCACCCCACCCCATCATTCAAGTACCCACTTGGAATGATACCTATTTATACAATATTATTAACTATATTCCTTATGCTGAACTTCATATTTTGTGACTATTTTGTAAGTACCAATTTTCTTTGTCTACTCTTATGGGAACTAGTCTCTGACCAAACTGTGAAGCTGAAATTAGAGGAAGGTATGAAACATCAGTTTGAAAATAGTCACATCCCACCCAGTAAGACAAAGACATGAAGGCCCCAGTAATTTTTAGTACAATGAGCATTAAGGAAAACCTATCAGGCTCCTAAATTTCAGGGGCTTACTGACTGCAGGGGTGAGGGCCAACCACATTGACATCACAGAGTCCTCCTGCAGTCACAATGCCGCGGAGCCGCCCTGTAAGATACCCCAGAAATGTAAAGCCTTTAGTCAGGATTCAATCAACATTCACTAATACTTCAGCTTTCTAAGAAGTACAAATTTTAAAAAAAATCTTTGTTCCCCTTTAAAAAAACAAATCAACAAAAATTAAGCCGGGAAATGAAGCATCATGAGTTCAGGTATTTATCTTATGGATTATTCAAGGTCTCTAAATTTCTCATACTTGATTATCTGACTTATCTTTCATATTACATATAAACAAGGTAATAAATCCCGAAGAAGATTGTTAGATGGCTTAGGCACAATAGGGTGAGAAACCATTCCCTATTATTTAGAACAGTTTGATCTACATGAGTGCATTTCAACAGTTTTCCAAATGTATAATGGAAGTATCTGAGATGATAAGCTCTTCTAGCTAACTATCGGTGTGATGGGGAGTCTTAAGGAGGGGAGGGAATTAGGGTAAGGAAGCAGGGAAGAGGGGAATTTAAAACAAATTGGAAGGCTCCCTTCAGCCATTGCCATATGTATAGAAACTGCCTTCATTTAAGAAAAGAAATGACCACTGCAAAAAATCCAGAGCCTCGTTTCCTGATCTGATTCAGCATTCTGGTTGCCTAGATACAAATGTAAACAAAAGTTCCTCCAGGACTGCAGAGGAACAGTCAGATGAACCTGATGGCCCCCTTCCTGGCTCAGCCGGTGACCAAGAAAACAAAGTAAGTACTTCCAGATATTCTCATTAAACATAGAATATTTTGTTCAGCTTCTTTAAAGCTCAGCATTGCTTAGAGAGTTCTAAGGAATCCTGGAAAAGTTTTTTCTTTCATTCTACCCACATTTTCTGTTTTGTTTTGTTTTGTTTTCCTGCTTTGGCAAAGTAATGAATGACAACACAAGCTGAATAGCAAAAGGGGTTCAATTTGCGAATACAGTCATTGGACTGACTTTTAATATGTATGGCTAAAAACTAACAAAAGTAGATCATTTATTTTTCATTCAAAAGAAACTATGATAAACTTAAGGTATAGATGTTATCTCTAACATGAAAACAAGAATAGCTAAATGGAATTTCTCTTATTGGTACTTGTCACATCTTCCCAATAAATGAAAAAGAAAATCCAGAGAAGTATTTTTAGAGTTTGCTTTGTGATCAACATAACACCTGACCAGCAGATGCAGCTTCTTGTGATGGAAAGAGCCCTGGAAAGCTAGCATACCATCGAGCACCGACTGATATTTCTATCTACTGGCTGCACCACCTACTAGCTGCGTGACTTGCAGCAATTACTTAACCTCTCCCTTTCTTTTTCTGTGAAATGGGCTAATTAAGCCTGTCCTTCAATGAAGTGGGGTTTGTTTTCATTTTATTTTTGTATTGACTTTATCAGAGTGACATGGCTTAATAAAATTATATAGGCTTCAGGTATACAATTCTACAATACATCATTTGTATATTGTATTGTGTGTTCACCACCCCAAGTCAAGTCTCCTTCCATCACCATTTACCCCCTCCTTTACCCTCCTCCCTCCTCCTACCCTTACTTCCCTTCGGTAATCACCAAACTGTTGTCTGTGCCCATGAGTTGTTTCTTTTGTTTTTCTTTGCTTAAATTCCTTCACCTTTCTCAAAATGAGCCACTAAAGTAAAGAGCTTAGCAGGTAGAAAGGACTCGATCAATAGCTATAATATAATTATTATCATTATCTATATGATCTTGAACAAGTCCCATTATTTCTCTGCTCCTCAGATTCCTTGCCTATAAAAATAATCATTTTAAATTCTTTCTCTAATTAAGGAAAAGTTTCAATTGCTTAAGGCCACTAACATTATACTTTTGGTAAAGAAAATGATTCCTGTCTTACTGAATTGTTGGAATAATAAAATTATGTGATGTATGTGAAAGTACTTTATAGGCAACACCTTACAGGACCACAATGTTTTATTTTTTAATATATTTTATGGATAATGCTCTTACAATTATCCCATTTTTTTATCCCCTTTATTCCCCTCCACCCTGCACACCCTCTCCCACCCACATTCCCCCGCTTTAGTTCATGTCCATGGGTCATACACGTAAGTTCTCCATTTCCTATACTATTCTTAACCTCCCCCTGTCTATTTTGTACCAATTATGCTTCTTCTTCCCTGTATCTTTTCCCCCATCCTCCTCCCTCCCCTCCCCACTGATAACCTTCCACATGATCTCCATTTCTCTGATTCTGTTCCTGTTCTATTGTTTACTTAGTATGTTTTTGTTTTTTATTTTGTTTTAGGTTCAGTTGTTATAGTTGTAAGTTTGTTGACATTTTACTATTCATAGTTTTGATCTTCTTTTTCTTATAAAAATTCCTTTAACATTTCATATAATAAGGGCTTGGTGATGATGAACTCCTTTAACTTGACCTTATCTGGGAAGCACTTTATCTGCCCTTCCATTCTAAATGATAGTTTTGCTGGATAGAGTAATCTTGGATGTAGGTCCTTGCCTTTCATGACTTGGAATACCTCTTTCCAGCCCTTTCTTGCCTGTAAGGTCTTTTTTGAGAAATTAGCTGATAGTCTGATGGGAACTCCTTTGTAGGTGACTGTCTCCTTTTGTCTTCCTGCTTTTAAGATTCTATCCTTATCTTTAATTTTGGTTACTGTAATTATGATATGCCTTGGTGTGTGCTCCCTTGGGAGGGACCAGAATGTTTTAAAGGATTATTAAGAAGGAACTCCTACCCTTCATAACAGCATGGATGGAGCTGGAGAGCATTATGCTAAGTGAAATAAGCCAGGCAGTGAAGGACAAATATCATATGATCTCACCTTTAACAGGAACCCAATCAACAGAACAAACAAACAAGCACAATATAACCAAAGACACTGAAATTGAGAAGGGGTTGATAGTCACCAGAGGGGAGAGGGGAGGGAATTTCAGGGGTAAAGGGGAAGAGTTTGGAGCAACAAGTATAAAGGTCACATGGACAAAACTAGCGGGGGTGGAAATGGAAGGGGGGAGGGGAGGGCTGGGGCGGTGGGCTGGAATGGGAGCAAAAGACAGAAAACTGTACAAGAACAACTAAAATAAAAAATTTTTTTTAAGAAAAAGGATTATTATGTAACAGGTGAAAACTGATACATGTAAAAATTCCCATAATAAGCATCAAGTACTTTGTGAGAATTTTTATGGAATTACATTCTAGCTTGTAGGAATAGGGATGAAACAGAGCTGACTCCTATATGCGAATAGCACAGATATAAAATTTACTGTCTTAGATACATTTTTAAAATGCATGTAAGAAAGAGGAAATAAACATGTCACAATGTTAATGACTTTTGCTCTCTTTCAGCAATTTTCTACCTTGTTCATCTCATGGCACACATAAACTAATTACTGAAATTCTGCAGCACACCAAAAGCATATTTTTTAACAAACTGACAAAAAAGTAGATAGAATTTCAATTTATTCACACCAGATGGCTACCATTGTATTGGCTGTTGTCATTTTTTTTATTTGACAACATAAGGGAACAGAGGTCAGCGCCCCTGACTAAACAGTCAGGTAC
>PVKU01012235.1:0-36933 GCA_004027475.1 Anoura caudifer | reverse complement strand
AGGAGGAGGAGGAGAAGAAGAAGAAGAAGAAGAAGAAGAAGAAGAAGAAGAAGAAGAAGAAGAAGAAGAAGAAGAAGAAGAAGAATTATTATTCACTCTTACAAATGTTCACTGTTGAAACCTTGACAGTCATTCTCTATTTTAAATTATTATCTGGGAATTAAAAAATCACTCTATCTAGTTAAAAACTGTTGTAGAAGCTATAGAAGTAAGTCAATGACCCTCTGCTCTATTTAAATGTTATGGAAGATGGCCATCATCAAAGCAGTGGACAGTAGTAACAATTTAAACAATTTTTCTGGCAATATATTTAATGACCAGTTACTCCACGATATGACACTACTGATTTGCACTTGTCAGTCTGATGGAAAAGCATTTTTATCTTTGCATTTTTACTTTCTTGATGGATCAAATCTAGTTCTGAAACTTCTGTAACAAGGTAATGAATGAACTGACTGCCCTATTCTTGCCATTAACGCCATGCTTGTTTCACTGTGGGTTTTGTCTTCTTACTGTAAAGGATGAGCTCTCTAAGAAAACAGCCTTTAAAAATGGCCAACAATACACAGTGAAAATCGAATATTTTCCTTACAGGGAATAAGATAAAACAATATCACCTACCTAGACTAGTGATCTTTGTTTTCCAAGCATGTCTTTTCACTTCAACAGAAAGGAAAGGAGAGTGAAATGTTGGAGAAAAATTTTATTATATACACACATATAAATACATGTCTCTATATAGAAACATATTTATGTATACACATATGTACATCTGCATGTGAGCCTCAATATATACATATGGGAATATGTATTTTGTATGTGCTTATACATATTATACCAAAACATACTCAAGTCACTTAGAGTGTTTTCTAAAGGAGAAATACACCTCTTTAGAGAATCAAAATTATGCCCTTTATATACATATATGCATACATATATACACATATGTATACATTTTTCCACTGCTCAAAGTACTCGCTATTTGACATGCATATATATGCATATGCATATATACATACATATACATACATATATATACATATACATGTATTTGGGGGCAAACAGGAGAATGGAAGAAGCAATGTCCTACCATGGAGCTCTCACCGCGGTGCATGCATTCTCAACATGGGCAATATCTCCCCCTAGAGGTTGAAAATTGGGTCTTGAGGGTAAAAAGACTTCTGATGTGTACAGTGCCGATTTACACACTGTACACAAACAGATAGTATATTTTTGGTGGCAAGCGATTAGGAAAAAATGTTTACAAAGGCTACTTATGGGCTTATGATGAAAAAAGGTTGAAAACACTTCTCTAATGTGAATTACATATATTGAACAAAAAGTTACTAAATGAATATATGATTGTCACATAGACTATGAAGCAAAAGCAAAGTTATAAGAGTTATTTTGTAAAAGAGATATCATAGTCAGAAGGTCAGGGGAAGCATCTCTACATAAATGACATTTAAACGGAGACCTGAAACATGAGAAGGAATTAGCCAAAAGAGTTTCCCTGGACAGAAACCACATGGGTGAAGGCCTTGACGTGTATGTTAGAGTTCTCCACAGAAACAGAACTAACACGGGGTGTGTGTGTGTGTGCACACGTGTGTGTGCTTAATTAGCTAGCTAGAGATAGAGATACACATGTGTGTATGAGGTGTGGGCCCACAAAAACCCAGAACTTATTTATTTAAAAAATGTGTATTTATTCTTACATGTTTAAGTTTTAGTCATCTTCAAAGTACTTGCCATTTGACACAATACACCTATCAAGACATTTTTTCTACTGCTCAGAATGGTTTTTGAACTTGTCAATTTTGATGTCTTTAGTGCTTCTGCCATTTTTTGTTTCATCTCTTCCACATTGGCAAAACATTTCTCTTTGAGGATTTTCTCATGCAGGGAAACAAAAAAAAAGTCACTTGGAGTGAGATCAGGTGAATAGGGAAGGTGGGGAATGGGGGACATGCCACTTCTGGTCAAAAACTGCTGAACATTCAGCGCGGTACAGGCAGGTGTGCTCATAAATCACCCATCATGAAATGGGCAAACACATTGAAAGAGTCTTTAAGAAAATTCACTGAAGCCAAAAGCAGCCTCTCACAACAACGCCAGCTGGTACACTGATACAGATGGGTTCCTAGTACACTCACCTAGCAGGGGAAACCTATACTCCAAAGGGGCCCACCCTCCAAAAGATAATTCTGCTTTTGGGGGGGTTCCCCCCTCATACATACACATATTTGGAGAGGGAGAGAAAGAGGTTATAAAGAATTGATTTACACAATTGTGGAGGCTTAGTGAGTCCAAAATCTGCAGGGGAAGCCAGCAACCCAGGGAAGAGGTATATTGCAGCTCAATTCTGAAGAACTCTACTGGCAGAATTCCTTCTTGCTCAGGAGATGTAGGACTTTGTCCTCTAAGGCCTGCAACTAATTCAGTGAGGCCACTCATGGAATCATAATCGGCTTTACTCAAAGTACACTGACTTAAATGTTAATCTCCTTAAAAAACACAAACTCACAAAAACGAACAGAATGCCATTTGACACACTAGCTAGGCACTATGGACCAGTCCATCTGACACATAAAATTCACCTTCACATTCAGTGTCAGCATTTGGAAGGACAGAAGGAAGAGCATTTAGCTGGAGAATGGGCTAGGAGGTACAGGATGTAGCGGAGATTGTGAAGGCAGACTGGGCAAGGCTTTGTAGGCGTAATGAGGGTTAGGAGCATAGCACAGGAGTGATGGGTGACCTGGAGGAGGAGGTGGTGACCCGACTTATTAATACTTGGATGTCACTGTAGCTATTGTTAGGAACCACTGACGGAAGCTGACAACAGCGGATGTGGAGGAGCAGTTTGAACAAGCAGAGCAGCTGGAACAAGAATTGATGGGACTTGTTAATGGATTGGATAAGTGGGTGAGGGAGGAAGAATCGATGTCTATTCTCACATTCCTGGAGCTCTTCAAGACCCCCTCAAACATCACTTTCTTGGTACAGCTTTTCCTCACTTCAGTTTATACGCCCACTGCAACACTTGTTTGTATGTTCATATGCTTTTCTCATGTCTGTTTCCCCAATTGATTTATTACCACTTCAACTTGTGTACCTTTGTGTAATTGACTAGCATTAACACAGAGTCTCATTGACAGCCAGATAAATGCATGACAGAGGAAGGCAGACAGAACTGAGATTCCCACTCATTCCCTCCTTTACCTTGACCAGAGACCTAGTAATCGCAGAGCTGCTAGCTTGCCGCCTCCGAGCTCCAGTGTCTTCTGCCACTGGAGAAAAGAATAGGTGTTCTCTACATCTTTTGTGGTTTTGCTGTATCACATAAGATAATGCACATGAAATATGTGAAGGGAGGTACCACTGTGTAGACAAAATTGATATTTCATCACTTAGAACATAAGCCAGCAGTATTAAGCAAATACAACAGTCTTACATTTCCACTTATTACACAGATAAGCCATTAATTTCACACTTCACAAAGAACATCCTTTACAGTGTATAAAGGTCATGGAGGAAAATGAGAATCAGACTGTCATGAGATTTTCACAGCAATGAAATGCACATAAACATAAAAAGGAAGAAAAGTCAACAAGTATGGGCAAATGTTTCTGTTCATTAGGAACCATGCTGCTTTCTGCCCAAATCAGGTGAAAACACTTAAATAATAGGCATAAAAATACTTAAATAATAGACATTTTGTCCATATATATAAATGCAAATATATATCTGTATATATATAATGTTTTCAAAGCATTTTGTGAGTAAAAATAAACATATTTCTACTTTAAATTTATTTATTTTATTTTTAAATATTATTTATTTATTTTTAGAGTGGGGGAGGGAGAGAGAAAGAAAGGGAGAGAAACAACAATGCGTGGTTGCCTCTCACACGTCCCCTACTGGAGATCTGTCCTGCAACCCAGGCATGTGCCCTGACTGAGAATTGAACCAGCAACCCTTTGATTCTCAGGCCTGGGCTCCATCCACTGCGCCAAACCAGCCAGGGCTCTATTTTAAATTTAAAAGTTAAAAAGATCAAATAAACTTCAAAAAGAGACAGGTCAATACCAGAGTCAGGATTCATAATTACCATTATAATTTTCCACATTAAATTTGACCATAACCAATATCCATGATAAAATCTGTAAAAATAGAATAATTCTTAGGTTGGCCTCTTTGAAAGTTAGGGTGTGAAAATGGCATACACATTAAGCATTGAGGAGGACACATGGGATCATTTTACTTCTTCACGTTTGCTCTTGTCATTTAATAAGGCGCATCGAGTGAGCGTTCCTCCCAGCTCCCATGATGACCGTAGCACGCATCCTGTATTGCACCCCCAAACACGTGCCCACTGCGTGCTTGGACACCTGCTATTGCTTTAGCATTTCCTTTAAAGTAAGCAACAAAGTACTGTATAGCCTAAAGGAAACCAATAAGTAATTGGAAAACAAGAATGTCCATTCAAATTCCGAAAAGCAATATATTATCTATAAAATGTATTTATTTTAGAAGTCTAAAACTTGAAATGATTCTGTCTCTTCAATACTTTCTGAAAACTAAATAAATTATTACACATATGTCTCAACAAACACACACATACAAACACAAATACACACATCCTATCAACATCCTATCCTATCAACAACCTAGGGGGGGAATCACCTAAATAATCACTTTTAAAAGTTTATTTTTAAAACCCTCAAAATGTGCACTACAGCCATATAGGTTTGTTATCTGGTAAAACAGTTCCAAATTTACAAGTAAGCAAGGTACAGTCAGGATCAGTCTTCTGAATAGTTCTCAGAATTCAAAGTTTTCCTAGAAATAAAATGACTCGTGGATCCTTTTGTTGCTCACATTGTTCTGTTATTGGTCAAATTAGTCATACAATCAATGGAGTACATTCAATTGAATGTTATTTTTTTCACCTGTCAACCATCCAATAGAAGAAAACAGTTATAGGTACAGATTAAGGTCAAAACTAAGAGAAGATTTTCATATTCCTGATGTACAAAAATAGCCCATATATTTCTGGCATTGTTATTTTATACACATTGAGCAAAGTATGCAGCATAGAAAATAACTATACCATTAATAGGAAATCCAAATGATTTTTCATCTCTTAAAATGAGGCACTCAAACTCCTTCAAGGACCTGGTGAGGGGGAAGGAAGCCTGACACCTGGTTGGAAGGAACCGTACTGCAATCTTCTTTCTCGGACAAACCCTAGAAGGCCACAAAAAGCTATTGTTTAGTGGCCAAGGGTGCCTTTTCCTCAAATTCTAGTTCCCTGACACTCTCGTTTTCTATTAATAATGTCCATGTAAGGGGGAAGAGCTAGCGATTTGTTCTCTTTGAAAGATCAAGGATGATGAATGAGTCATCAAGTGCCTGCATAGCTAATCTCGAAACCATAGTTTCCTAGCTCCCTAAACTCTCCGTAGAAATTGTGACCCCTACCAAATTAGAGTCATATCCTGTCTGATGATCAAAAAGTGCTCACAAAATATATATTAAGACATGCATTTAAATATACATCCATTTTTAAAATACTTCAAGCAGTCTAGAAAAAATTTTTTCAGAACCTAAATGTTTTTGGAGTAAGCTGTGTAATCGGTTGCTTATCAACTATCACTTCATTTCACCTCTGGAAGGTGTCTTCTCTTTTCATTCTTTGGAACCACCAGGCTGAATAGGTCTGAGACAGTAATTGATTAGAAAACTTGAATTCTATTATCAACCCAAGGTTTTACTTCCAATTTTAGCTTATAAAGCCAAAATCAAACTCCCATTGAGCGGTGAAATTAATTAAACCTATATTCGCCTTAAGTGCAATTATAGCACTAATGCGGAAGAAAATTCTTCCGATCATTTCCTGCAGCACAGTTGCTAAACTGCCTATAATAGACATTGTGTTTCTTAGAGAATCACACTACTGCCTAGGAAATTAAATTTTTTGCGCATTTCTTTTTTGTGGGGAGAGTGGGATCAATATTGCTGACCTCTTGTTTGCAAAAGTTTACCTATTTTACTTGGTATGGGAAAGCTGGTCAACAGCAAAATATATGCAAATTACTTACCTCGTTACTGAAGTCCCAAGCAGTGGGACAATGAAACGGAGGAGTCCTGGTGGGAGCTAGGTTTGCCCCTCATTGTCTGTGGACTCTGCAATCAGCCAGTTCACCCAGACCAGCTTTCAGAGGAGAACTGCGAAAACTACAACAGGGAGGGGTCTGACCCTGCAGACAGGCAAATGTGTATAGTGTGTGTGTGATTTTTGCTGTGTACGCACAGAGAGAAACGGTCTGGAAACAGTTTTGTTCATTTATTCGTGTAGTAAATATCGACTGAATGTTTGTTAAACGCTAACAGTCCAGTGTCCACGAGCTACTGCCACAAAGGGCTCCCTAACATAACACACAAAACGTAGAGATTTTTTAAAATCGTCATTTATTAATATACCTCATGAGAGGTCTGTAGATCACTGGGAGTCTGCTGACCTGGACATAATGTCAGGAGAGAAAGGAAACTTTCCCCTTTCCTGCCCTACCTGTGAGCTGCAGAACAGCTCGAGCTAGGGTGACTGGAAGCAGTAGCACTTGTGTTCGAGGCCCCCTCCCCCACCTCTTACTCATTTTTGACATCCATTTAGAATGACAGAAATATTTGCTTAACTTCTGTCACTGTTGTTTTCTCTCTATTTGCAAAAAGTTCGGTCCCACACAGAGAAGGCTCATGGAGTGACTGCAAAGATCTTTCTCCATGTTAGGAAACTGACAGTCAGCTAACAGAATGTAAATTCAAATTTTTATGGCACGAAACCCATGACACTTTAAGTCCTCATGCCTCTGCTTCTGCATAAGCTGAGCTCCACTCAGGAAAGCCTCTGGGGACCGCCAGTCCCTGATTCATTCACCTCAGATCACAAACTGTAAGATACCGCACAGATACTGCATTCAGCTCCTGCCATAAAGCTTTGTGCTGTGCCGATTCCATTTGGAATGAACCATGAAGTCTTACAGTCTCGAAAAGCAGAACTCTTGAGTGATTCTTTGGGAGGCTCAGCAGCTAAAGTCCTACAAGAAACAGCAGAAAAAGTCACAATGGATTCAGAGTTGCGTTGTGAACTTGAAAATCAACTGTGACTTTGCGTTTGGGGAATTATTCCACAATACAAAAGCTAAGCATTAAGGTATTGAACAGCAAGAGGTTCTCATAAGGACAGATAAGTTAGTGTTTGACCTGAGTGAAAGGAGTTGTGATCCCTCGATACAACCCGGGTGCCCCACCATAGGTGGAGTTGTTGGATGATTGACTACTCAATTGTAAGTCTGTCAAAAATGGCTTTCCTGCATGGTGCTCTAGCCTCTTTCCAGCATTGTGTGTTTAGTGCGTGTTTCAATAGCTAATTTGAAAGGTGCTCATGCCACACTTCACAGTGGAAAATGTTCACCAGCTGGCCTTAGCTATCAAACACAAATAGGGAAATTAAGCTCAGCACACTTCTGATATTATAATTGGCATGTGTGGAAAATGAATTGCAACATGAAGTTATCTTCTGCAGCTCCAACAGAAGCTGATAAAATACTTAATAGGCTTTTAATAGAGCTTCTGAGACTCGGATCATGAAAAAAAAGCAAGCATGCCACGCTATTCATCCCCTGACATTCCGTTGGCGGTGCGAGGCTTTCCAGAGGAAAAGATTCAGAGGGGCTTTGGTGTGGCATTCACGTAGAGATTCGAGGAGAGACTCTCGCAGCTGACAGCTTCGGTTAATAGTTCCTCAGTGGAGAGGCAGGCTTCACTAACTAGAAAGAGCTAGAGGGACTCTTGTAAAAACAGGCTAAACGCTAAGCAGTGAGCTAGTGTAGGAAGCTCTTTCACGGCAAAACACATGGACTGAGTACATCTCTCTGCCTACGGCTAGAAAACAAAGAACAAGGCAAGTTTTCATTAAAATTGGGACCCTAGAATTAGGAAATAAAAAATGTAAGGAATAAAAAAAAATGGTCTCTACTCGATGATTGTTCTCAGTGCAAAAGGCTCTCAAAACAACAAAATGTGTACTTTATTTCTAAAAATAAGTCATTGTTGGTTAGACTATGAATTCATATAATTTCAAGACTACCTTTTCATGCTAAGCGAAATAAGTCACACAGAGAAAAGCAAAAATACGATTGCACTTATAGGTGGGCTCTAAAAAGCAAAATGAGTGAGCAAACAGAATGAAACAAACGCACAGATACAGAGGGCATTTTCACAGTTGCCAGAGGGCAGGAGGTGAAGGTGAGAAAAGCGAAGGGAAGTCAAGTGCAGCACGGTGAACATAGTCAATAACCTTGTTATAATCACGTTTGGTGCCACGTGGGTGCTGGGCTTACCTGAGAGATCACCTCATAAGTAAAACAGATATCCAACCCCTATGCTGAACACTTGAAACTCATATCATACTGAATGCCCTCTGTGATTTGAAAATAAAAAAGAAATTAGAAAGAAAAACCTACCTTCTCTTCTCTGTCTCTGGTCAGTAGAGTAATACCCCTCCACCCCTGAAGATGTTGAAGTTTCAATTAATCCCTGGAGCCTGTGAATATGTTACTTTATATAACAAAGGAACTCTGTAGTTGGGATTAAATACCTGCAGATGGAAAGATTACCCTGGATTATGGGAGGAGGCAATTTAATTTTACGATCCTTTAAGGCAGAGGACCTTTCCTGGCTGAAGAGATGGGAGGAGGGAAAAATGACCAGAGAGATGACATGTTGCTGGCCTGGAGGACGTTTTAGTTTGCTAGGGCCTCCTTAACGCAATATCAAAGACTGGGTGATTTAAACCACAGAAATTTATTTTCTCAGGTTCTGGAGGCCACAAGTCCAAGATCAAGATGCCAGCAGGTGTGGTTTCTCTCTTCTTGGCTTGCTGATGGCCACTTCCTTTCTGTGTCCTTATATGGTCTTTTCTAGGCTCACCCACACCCTTTGGGTCTCTTCTAGTTATAAGGACACCGGTCATATTGGATTAGGCACCCCACCCCCACCAAGGACCTCACTTGCATAACTTCCTCTTTAAACAACGAAACAAACTAACAAGCAAAATATAAACAAAGACGCGGAAATAGAGAACAGGCTGACAGTGACCAGAGAGGAGAGGGGAGGGAATTTCAGGGGAAATGGGGAAGGATTTACAGGAACAAGTATAAAGGACACATGGACAAAAACTAGGGGGTGGAAATGGGATGGAGGTGGGGAGGGCTGGGGGTGGGCTGGGATGGGAGTAAAAAACAGAAAACTGTACTTGAACAGCAATTAAAATTTTAAAAAAATAAAGAAAAATTAAAGAAAAAAAGACTTCATCTCCAAATGTGGTTGCATTCAAGGTACCAGGGTTGAGACTCCAGCATGTGAATTTGAAGGGAATATAATTAAGTCCATAACAAAGATGAATAAAGGGGTTTCTCAGCCAAGGAATGCAGGGTGGCCTCTGGCCGTGAGAAAAGGCGAGGACTTCGATCCTGCCCTAGCACCTCAGAAAGGATGGCAGCCCGGCGGACACCTTGGTTCTAGCTCGGTGGTAAGCATGGCAAACATAAAACCTGCAAAACGGTAACATAATTAATTTGTTTTCAGCCACTACATTTGTGGGTTTTATTATGACAGTAACAGAAAACTAATGCGATACGCAAACTTGAACCAAAAACTAAGTGCTTCTCGTGTTATTGCTGTGTATCCATCATTCTGCCGTGGGCAATGGTTTATCCTCCAGGGGCTTGTGCCACTTTGCAATTGCTGGATAACAAAACCCCGAAAGCACCTTGGTTTAAAATAGCACTCATTTAATAAGACTCGCAGTAAGCTAAGATTTAGTCTGTTTAAAGCCAAGCTTGGCCAGGTGCCCTTACTTAGGGCTTTTGGGGCTGGAGAAGCTGTGCTTCTCCTTGCAGGTCTGTGGGTTCCCCAGAAAGGCTTTGCTCCACATGTGTCTCATTTATGAAGGACCAGCCGGCTGCCAGACATGTTCTTACAGCCATGGGGGAAGCTCAAGAGAACAAATCCTTACACCTCTTAAAGCCTAGTTTCTGGTCTCAGACTGACGTGCTGTCACTTCCAACTGCATGCCCTGAGCCAAAGCAAACCATATGGCCAATCCAAAGTCAAAGAGGAGAGCAATATACTTTGCTCACAATGGGCCACGGCAAGACTGTGAATGCAGGGAGTGGTGAAGGTCTGGTGCCATGATGTAATCTGCCGCAGGGCTGGAGGGCCAACTGCAAAGAGGCAGCTGACAAATATGGGACAACGCCTGTGAGTTTGTACAGCAGAAGAAAATATTGACAAGTATAAACTAAGATAGAAAACAGGATGTAGTCAATACATTGTCAGTTCTTTTGCTTGTGTCTAAAATTTACTTGCATATGTATGAAAAAAATAAGCATTGTATTTCACCAGGCTCAGAACCCATGTTTCAAAAATGGGGATGATAATGAGGAACTTAGTGGTTTCAAATGGGAATTGAGTTGAATACCCATTTCAAAGGAGATTCCAAGAAACCAACAAAAAATAATCAAAATATCTGAGGCTCAGCCTCAATGAAAGAGTAAAGCTTTGAAAAGATGACCTTAAAAATTAAATTTCTTCTTATAATAAACTGCAAAATTTTCACAGAATTTTTCTAACCCTTTTTGTACGCTCCTTTCAACATGACTTTGAAGCTTCTGCCATCGAGAAGCAGAATCTGTTTCTATACCCCTGGAATCTGGGCTTGGCCTTGACATTTGCCTTAACCAGCAGGCCGTGAGCAGCAGGCCGTGAGTAAATGCAAAGCAAGTGGAAGCTTGCACCACATTTGGCCTTGCCCTTCCTTGCTGGGGCCCCTGCACCACTATGTGAGCAAGCGTGGGCTGTTCCCGTAGAGCTGTGGAAACCACGTAGAAAGAAGTCTCAGCCATTCCGCATGACCAGCTTTCCCACTTGAGGCCACAGACAGACACAGACGAGCATGTACGAGGCTGTCCCAGACCACGGACTCCAGCCACGTTAGCCCAAACCAGAAGAACTAATAAGGTAATCCATAGAGGGTGAGAAATAATCTGTTCTCTTAAGTCATTAAATGTTGGGATGGTTTGGTACTCAAAATAAGTTATTGATAAACCTTCCAGACAAGTGAGGTCATGTCACTGGCAAGAGAAAGGAGACCTGTGTCTCAAACCCAAAATACACTTCTCCTGGCTCATTCTACAGGACAATTTCCCAGCCTAGGGATTGAGAACTCACAACAGGTGGCAGAACTCATGTGAGAATTATTATAGACACATAAAGCATGCATTGTCTCTAATCATATTGACAGGGACAATTATAATAAGTAATGATAATAATATGTATCATGCTCTTCTTATGTATTGAATATCGGGAAGCACGTTAATGATATACCTGGATTATTTCATTTAATCCTGTCCACAAACCTACAAGGTAAGTCTTATTAGTATACCCATTTTACAGATAAGGAAATCCTTACAGGTTACAAACTTACCTGGTGTCAACCTTCTCACACTCGAGCACATACTCTTAATGAATATCCTTCACTGAATAAAAACATGTCCTCAGTATGTAGATTTTTTGGTGAAAAATAAGTCCAAAAGAACTTAATGATGTTCCTGATTATAAAATAACATTTAAATGTTATTTAATTTTTACATTAAAATGGCATTCTTGCACAGAAATACCTTTTATATGAATTTACTTATTTTTCTTATATCAATACACTGGGCCAGATAACTAAGATTGATTAATTTGTATATTTATATATTTATTCAACAGAGAATTATTAAGCCCCCTTATGTAAAATTATCTTTATGGGGGTCGATGTTTTTGCAGATTTTTGATAGTCTCAAAGCATATAAGTCAGCCAAACATGGCAAATATAAAATATAAAATACCTTTTCAAAAATATCTAATATTTATTGGGAACTTCCTGTGTGTTGAGTGCTGAACACACCAAAGGGTCAGGCACAGTGCTGCATACTTCACATGCATCATCACATTTGTCCCTCCAAACAACCCATGTGGTACGACCAAGGGCCCGTCTTAGCGATGAGAACACCAGGTCGCCAGAAAGTTACATGAAATTACTCGTGGTCACACATTTAATAAGAGATGGAATTAGGAGATAAGCCTAGCCAATCTGTTGCCACACTCTGGACCCCAGCGTGCCTCTCAAATATCACTGCTGTTTTGAACACCCGCTGCATTCCATCAAAGCCAGGACTAGCCTTCTAATTTGCTTGTAGAATCTTGCTAGAAAAATGATGCATTATTTTACTACTAATAATGAAACCAGAAAAGACACCAGCATTCCGGCTGCCTGTCACTACCACACCCAATAAGCAGAGACAGGGATTGAGTCTTTATGGGCGATTTATTCAGATGGCTGGTGATCTGAGAAGATGGCGGGTTCATACCCTAACAAACCATCTTCCCTTCTCTTTCCAGGCCAGAATTTTTATAACAGGGAATAAACAAGGTGCTGTGAGGGCTTTGGAGATTCAGGGAGGATTAGGTGAAAGAAGCTGCAACATTCCTGTCCTGGGCAGGTAGCTGTTCCCAGGGGTGATGGTCTCTGTCTCTCCCTGGAACACAAAGGCCTGGATGCCTCCAGTTGTCCCCAGGCGGTGATCTCCTATCAGTGCCCCAGGAGGTCGGCTGTTTTCCCAAGAGCCCGGATGGGCCTCATCTGTAGTTTCTGAAACAAAAGCTTTCACATACACATTACTTGCCAGGCTTATAACTTTTTACCTCAATCTAAAATTTTCCAACTCTTGAGTCCCCTATCAATAACAATAACAATAATTTAAAAATTCTTTCTCTCATGAGAAGTCTTACCGGGCATTCAGGGGAACTTCCTTGTGCATTGACTATCTTTCCTTTGGTTTCACACTTATGTGTCAACGTTGGGGAAAAGGTTTTTGATTCTTCTACATACTTACAGATAGATTGGTATACCAAACAAAATGTTCAACAGAATCTTCGGTGTTGTTTAATAGTGCCAAAGCTAGCCGGCTGTGTTTCTCTGCACATACGTTCACCGCCCATTTCCATTTTCCGGCTGGATTTCATTTGTTAAACAATTGAAGACCTGTTTAATGTTTTTTCAGCTATTCCCATCTGCAGCAATTCTAACTCTTCATTCAACTTGTTACCTACAGAACAAGCAGAAAGAAGCAAAGGGGAGCAATTCAGTGTAGATCATTTTTTTTAAGCATTTCCATTTTAACATCATTAACCTTATGCTAATATTTTAATTACACCACTGTTATTTTTTAAAACCATATTATTACTTCTCATATGCTATTGCGGCCAGTGGAAAAAGTGTTATAGATGATGACGACAAATGAAGATTCTCAGGCACGAAATCTCAATGCCCATAGTGTTGGAACTGAGCTAATGGAATTTTTTCTCTATTTCAGATGTTTTGAAAATAACTTTTCTATCTAAATGTGTTCTCCACACACTCTTCTTCCCGATTTGATTGGAGTGATGGACTACGGAGTATAAAATTGATGGATGTCTCCCTTTTTCCATCCTCTCACCAGATGAACTGGCCAAACATGACAGTTTTGAGAAATTGATGTATTTTATTGTTCAGATAAAAAGAGGATCATCTTGTCAAGTTCTTTTGCAAAAGGAATTCCTTCCAAGATGAGATCATTGTCTGTATTTATCTTAATCAGTCCTCCACCTTAGTAGGTAAATCCAATAGTATATTAAATATAATGACAGGATTTCGTAACCCATAATGTGTCCTCATACCCCAAAGTGCTTGGGAAAATAAAGTTCTAGGATGTATAGTACCTCAGGGATTCTGTAGACCAAGTGTTATGGCAAACTCCAAGAACATCATTCATTTTATTAAAAAGTCTCATTGCACTCAACACACAATGAACTCTATCCTTCTGCTTGGAAATAAGTTTAAAGTTTCCTTTCCCAATAAATGAATCTTTTTCTAACCACCAAATGCCTACAAATAAGTTCATTCATCTCCTTTTCCTTTCATAGTCAAAGAGAGAGAGAGAGAGAGAGAGAAGGAAGAAGGAAGGAGGGAGAGGAGAGGGAAAGGGCACATTCTATTTTTTAAATTCTTCCCCAAACCTTCGGTTTATGCCTCCATTGTTCTCATAAACTTTACTCTCAGTGTCACAATAACAAATATAATAGCCTTTCTATAGCAAATGCTTCTCCCTTCCTAGAGAGAGCAGTCAAATGCCAACTGGAGCAGGCAGGGCACACGCCTGAAGGCGCGGATCTCAGGAAAACCCCAGGTCCCCTCTGACAAGACTGCAAGTCCTCCACCAGCCTCCACTGCTACTTGTGCACTGAACTTGTGTATGCAAAAATAAATATTGACTTTTTTAGAAAAGTTTCTGATTTTATTGATATCTGTTTTTAAATTTTCTATAAGCCAGGCACACACTCCCAAAATCTCTATGGTCAAAATGTGCTGCCCCTGTGTATCTTATGTTGTAAGTCTGAGTGCCTAATTATCCTTCTTCACCCCAGTAAATTGTATTCCCTCCTTCTTCTGAATTCTTATAGCACTTTTTATCTTTTTTGTGTGTGTGTTTTTCACATTCTGCCTTATTGTCTCAGAAAATCAGCCAGATGAGAGATTAAAGGGTATTTATTTTGCATATAATACATAATCTTTTGTAGAATACCTCCATTTTGGGATATTTCAATTACTTAAAAATTGCATCAAGAACCCAGGTTCTTCCCACCTTTTTGCTGCCTTGTTGGCTCCTCTGGGGAGCAACTGAATACAGCATTTCCAGGCATCAAATCTAAAAATGAAAATACCCTGCATTCCTGTGTCTCCTTTTACCAATGAAGAAATCTTTCTAGAAGACGCTGATGTCAACTTCCCCCAGGGCTCCTTGGCCAGGACTGAATCACATGACACCCACAAAACAATCATCAGGTTTGCCATGAGAGGTTTAAACTAACTGAGATCTCACTGGAGTCATGTGATGGAGTCATGTGGAGGAGCCATCAGAACAAAATGCAGGTCCCTTCCAATCGAGAAAAACAGAAGTAATGCTTGCTTGGTCTTTAACCAACAGCGTCTGCAACAATCACCCACAGACTATAAATTTCTTGGGAATGAGGGTTGTATTCTTCAGTGCAACACTACAAAGTACAGCTGGTAAAGACTTAAAGTAGAGCAATAGGAATGGAGACTATGAATTAAGGTACTGCTAATGCATTTTAGTGCAGAACTTGACATCTAATAAGGACTGATAAATATTTTATTGACTGAAAAGATTTGAGAAGTCTCTTTGCAGTGGTATATCCAGTACGCAACAAGAAAAGGAAGGAAGGAAGAAATAACTTTGCCTGGAAGGGTCAGGTAACTCTTCAACACAGAGGTAATACATCAAAAGCAATAATTATTTTGTTATTAAGTGAAATTATTAGTCTATTAAGGGAATCTATCACCACTGTAGCCAGGTAGTATGATTTATATGCATGTCAAGCCTAGTACAGGTCACAGTCAGAATTTACTATTCTTTTGTTGATTGTCATTAGACTCACAAAATTGGAACATATCTCTTCATCTAAAAATGATTGGATAGGTATTAACAAGAAAATGAAGCCAGCTCCCATTTATGTCACAAATATAAGGTCTTGTGACATTAGCACTGTTACAAAAAAAAAAAGGTATACAATGTCTGTAACATTCTTAATATTCCCTAAATACCGGTCCTAATACCTACACATCTCTGAGTAGTAACATCTTTGAGATGCAGCTACTTTTTGGCCTTCAGAGACCAGACATTTTTTTTATTCCTTGCCTGGAGCTTCCTTATACAACCCATTTTCTCAAAGAGAGATGTAAATAGAGATTGTCACTCCATCTCATCCTTGCATTTTTCTTCTAAACGATACCAGTATTGACTAATCAAACCAATTTATTATCAATGTGAAGGAATTTCCTTCCCTATAAGACTTGCCAGGCTCACTTATATCCTTTGAAACCACTGTAATTGACCCAGCAGAGGTAAAATGTAGAAGAGGACAAAACTGGAAGTGGCGAAAGCAGAAATCTTGGCTCCTTGTCCTTCCTGGAGCATTCATGCTGTGACGGGTGTGGGTAGAGTCCCAGAGGTCTCCCTAGCTCAGGTGCCAGCTAATAAAGTGTCCCCATAAAACAAAATGTGGACAGCCATTCCGGATGAGAGAAAACAAAACCGTAACCCACCATTAGTCCCAGCTGAGCATTCAGCTGGCAGCCAGCGCTAACTGCCATCCATTGGAGGGAGGACATTTCGGACCTTCCAGCCATCCAAGGATGTTAGCTGACACTACTTGAAGCTGAGGATGTGCTTGGCCAACCGAGAGAAGCATGAGCAGTGAGCTGTTCTTGCTATCTCAGGCCAATGTGTTTGGGAGTAGTTTGTTACAGAGCAGTAGGTGGATGAAACAGAGATCCTATCAGAAACTGTGGGGCTGATGCTAAGACAGTATCTGTTCCCTCAGAGAGCTGTCTTGGTTTCTAAAACCTTCCTCTTCTAGTTTCAAGATTTGTTTAGCCTCACAGTAAACCCCCTTCTTGTTCAAGATGGCTTCTGTTTTTTGTAAAAGTTAATTAATCAACATGAGGGAGTGTCAGTACTCAGGCAAAAATGCTGCGCTCTGGGTACTGGTTATAACCCCTGGGATGGTAAAGGGAAAGCAGGCTCTATCTTACAAGGAACCTGGGTCCTGGGTAAAAGCCAAAAAAAAAAAAAAAATGCTCAGGGAAGGACAGAAATCCTCAGAGGCACCAGAACAAATAAGGGAGACAATGCCAAGCCTAACAAGTAGGGCTGGTGGCAACTGCTCAGATGTCCCCAACCAAAGTGCTGAGACCTGGGAGCAGGTTTGAGGCCACCTATGGAGATGCAGTGTGACCCTGGCCTGGTGAGGAAGACAGACATACAACTCCAGAGGCAGACAGGGTGGCTATTCCCTTGTTCACCATGAGGAGTATAGCTGGAGGGATGACACGTGGCCCAATGGAACAGTGCAGGCTCCATCTGTCAGCGCCAGGACCAAACCCTGCCCTGCCCCAGACCAGCCACAGTTCTGTGGGGAAGTACGTGTGAATGGTGAGCTGGAGCAGCAAGCAGAAAGAATGAGAGGCAGGACATGAAAGGAAAGCAGAAGAATTGAAGCCTCCTAGAGTCAGCTTTCCTAGCCTCAGCCTCCGTTATGTCCATGCTTTATTACATGTCAGTTTGACAGGTTAGAGCAGGTGTTCGGATATAAGAGTCTGAGTACAGTGAATGGGAGGAGAAGATAGACTGAGCAGGTGTGCATCTGATGGAGCATCAGCTTGTGGCCTCACTCTGCCCCTCTGATGATTATCGGATGGCAGAGCAATGGGGCAGGAAGCAAAGATCCACATGGGTTGGTGGAGCTGTTGGCAGGTAAAAGGAACCCAACTTGGAGCTGGAATTGAGGGGCAATGCCTGTAGCAATTAGGGTGGGCTGGGTTATGCTAACGAGCAAATAAAAACATCCCTTGGCTTACAATGGAAAAGTTTACTTGTAACTCACTCTGTCTCTATCATGGCCATCCATGAATCTCTGCTCATCACAGCCACTCAAGGAGTGAATACTGGAAAGATCCATCCAGTCATGGGTTCCATAATTGCTGAGGTGGAGGGGAGGAGGATGGCAAACCACAGGTTAGAGGCTGTGCTGGCAATCGTGCCCACTTTTGCTTACATAACACTGGCCAAAGTGTTAAATCGAATGGCCACACATGCATTCAGTATGATGCAGGGCTGTATGAGCCTCCTATGGGGAGGGGCACCAGCGCAGGTGAAGAATAACAGCCTGCCATGGGGCCCAGGCCGTGAGAAAGAGCCAGGGCAAGGCCCTCGGCATCTGGAAGCCAAGTGCTGAGCACCCAACCAAAGTGAAGGGCTGGAGCATGAGGAGGGCTCAGACAGATGTGGCTGAGCGAGAGTCACAGAAAGCACGTGACAGCAAGTTCATGAAGTCCATGACAAAAATGAACATTGATAATAGTAAATAGCAGATATTACCTATTGAAAGCCCCTTTTTTTTGAGCCAGACATTTACATACATTACTTCATCCTCATCATGTGCTATACATACCTTTGATACTCTCGAGAATTCTATGAGTTTAATAGTTCTACCTACATACTGTGGGTAAGAACTAGGGGTCAAAGATTACATCACTTGACCAGAGT
Source organism: Anoura caudifer (assembly GCA_004027475.1). Classification (NCBI taxonomy): domain Eukaryota; kingdom Metazoa; phylum Chordata; class Mammalia; order Chiroptera; family Phyllostomidae; genus Anoura; species Anoura caudifer. Next base: position 18,655 of record PVKU01012235.1, on the reverse strand, counting down.
TATGGTGATGGAAAAGGGCACAGTCAGGATTTGAATCCAGCTCTGGCTGCCTCCAAAGCCCATGATCCCTCTTCTCTTTCCCATCCTAACTCTCTTGGCACAACTGCAAAATAAGAACAGCAACAAGACCTGCGTGCTCTGACCTGCCCTAAATCCTCTACAGAGATGTTGAAATTAGCATCTGAAGTGTCCTGTGACTACACAGTATTGTTGGAGGAAGAGGGAAAGGGGTGAGAGGGCACACAGGAGCAGGTGATAGCTCCTTCTTCCAAATAAACCCCACAATACACTCCTTGCACGCATATCAAGACCCGAATAGAGCAGAAATTGCCATCTAAAGAGTTATTTGTTGGAAACCAGGATCAGACTTTTCTCTTTCATGCCTTATGGAGAGTCCAGTGAGCTTCATAATAAAAACAAGTCTCCAAGTCAGACTGCATTGCTGAGAAGCAGCCACCCAGGCTTCTGTCACACGCAGATGACCACGTTCACTGACTTTGCAGAGGAGCTGGGGGATTTCGCCTTGCTAGACAGGTTTAAGATTCACTCGGAGCATCGTTGCTGCTGAACTGCACACCCACAATGAAGGCAGCCTCTGTCCTCCATCTCTCCTCTGGGTCTGCTGTGCTTTGCACTCAATGTAAGTCTCCTGCCTTGTAGGGGTCCAATTAAAGTGTTATTTGTCATTAAGCATTAGAAACACTCCAGAAACGAAACATAGCAGTTACATCTGGAAAGCATCCTGTGGCTTCTGGTTCCCGGCTGGAGAAATGAAACTCCTCAGAGCACAGACACACGGCTTTGGCACGTGCCCCAGGCTTTCTCAGAGCACATCTGAATTTTGTGTTTTTTATTGCATGCTATGGGCCAAAGAGTTGGGAGAAGATTTTGGTCAGCTCTTGAGGTATATCTCTGGGAAATCAAGGAACTCTCAGAAAATACATCATCTCACTAAATGATGCAGAGACATTCAGCAACATTAAACAAGCATTTGTTGGGTTCCCACTCTATGCAAGATATTGTACTCAGCAACAGGAAGCCAAAGGGGGAGGAGACATCATATCTGCTCTCTAGGACTCTTCATGGAGAGGCTTGGAGATACACGGACACTGTGAGTAGCAGCAACACAGGGAGCCAGAGGAATACCAGGGAAGCACCAGTGTGGGGAGGTTACTTGTCCTCTATAAAGTTGATAAGCCAAATTAACATGACTGCTTCCAAATACATTGAGTGGATTTTTGGTTACATGATTCCAAATAACCAGACTTTTACATTAGATGGAGGGAACATGGGGGAAGGAATGTGGGTGGTCTTGAAGAACTGGGGGCAGCCAGCAAGGAAACAAAGGCCTGAGACCCACAGGCACCAAGAACTGGATTCTACCAACCTGAGTGAACTTGGAAGTAGATTCTTTCCTGAGCCTCCAGGTGGGAGCTCAGCCCAAGCAAGGCTTGGGGTGTGAGATGCTGGGAAGAAAACCCAGTCAAGCCTATTCAGATGTATAACTTACAGAACTTTGAGATAATATATGAGTGTAGTTTTAAAGGGCTATATATGTGGTCATGATTTACAGGGCAACAGAAAAATAGTGCATAGTCAATGCAAGAAAAAGAGAAAAGAGGTTAAAAGGTAGATGGAGATGTTTTCTAAAATGTATGAGGAAAAAAATCTGAGCTTTAGGGGCATTTGCGCAGTCAGGTGGAAATAGCAATAAGGAATTGTGTGCATGTTAGCAAAGGGTACGGGTCCCAGCTAACTTCACTCCAGCACAATCAATGCGCCAGAGCAATCCAGACGCTCATCCTACAACCAAATGCCTTATTGTAGAGCCAGCTGCCTTCCTATTTCCTATAAATAAGAGACTCTCTGTCCTAATAAAGATATTCCCACACTCAAATAGCAGGGCCAATGAAAAGGGAAATGATTAGTGTTCCTTTTTCCTTTTGACCACAGTGATTTTAATGAAAGAGAAACCTCTACTCCATAATTGATTTGGGGAATTTCATCCTAGTGTTGCTGAAGGTAATATTTCCTTCCAACTATGTTGAATCTGGGTGCAGCCAACACAGGTTACTACTATTTTGCTGCCTAAGTTGTCCCCAAAGAAGATCAAGGTCATGGTTTTTGGAGTACGCACAATAATTCTGGCCCCTAAAAAATGAAAATGATGTTATTTCCAAACCCGCTGGTGACTGTGTGATGCTCAGGACAGTGAACTTAACTATTCAAACACAATGTCCCGTGTGATACTGTAATGGTGGATACACGACCTTAGGCACCTGCCAAAACCCAGAGAATGTACGATACAAAGGGTAAACACCAATATAAACTGTGGGCCTTAGTTAATAATAATGTATTGATACTGGCTCCTCTGCTGTAACACATGCACCACATTAATCTGAAATGTTAGCGATAGGGGGAGGGGAAGGAGAGCAAGAGAGTGCATGGGAACTCTCGGAACTTCCTGCTCGCTTTTCTGTAAACCTAAAAAATGCAATAAAAAACAAGGTCAATTACTTTTTTAAATGTCCAGATTCAGACCATGCCTTTTTCCTCTTCTCTGGCACATTACAGGCTCTCCCTCTCCTTCTCCCTCTCCCCGCCCCACCCACGCACTAACACACGTGTGCGTACAGAGAAAACCACCAAGCACCGTGCAGTCATCGGCTCCCATCACACTGCCCTGCGTCACCGGCCAAGTGATGCGCAGGCTGACAACCAGACACCTCACTGGAACCATTAAAGACAGACCTGGGTTTTTCTGACTCTGATGGCTCCAACGCCAAGAGTCAACACTCTTCCCATATTTCCCACGGCTTCCACAATGGGGCCCCTGGCTATTTAAGAGATAAAAAGGGAAAGTGCAAGGAAGATACATTAAACAGCAAAAAGCATTGAGCACATCAGAAAATATCCCTGACATGAAATTATTTTCCAGCAACTTCACCCCCATACCTACCTAAACAAAAAAGGAAATCATCCAATGTAAAATGTTCCTCTTTTCTAGGAGTAAGATTGTGGTTACTTTGGCTTCGTAGAAGCTGAGAGGGAGTCAACAGGCACAGAGAAAACAATCAACAGACAAGGTGGGGACCATTCTGAGTCATCAGGATAAATGTTTTCCTTTGAGAAAAATTCTAAGTAAAAAATATTAGAAAAATATCTCTGATTCCTTTTCTAAATGAATTTCAAGAGAAAGTTGCACACTTGAAGAAAGGACAAGACTTTGCTCTTGAAGGACATGACTAGCAAATTTTAAAATGCTTTGTGGGCCATGAACAGATGTGAATGATGCTGCAAACCAAATACACAATTCATAATATCCACTCAAGAAATCCTCCAAGAACATAAAGACAAAGGAAAAAAATAAAATCAGAAAAAGTTAAGATAGTAATGAAGGATTAACCTATGAGATTTAAAACATGTAAAATTAAAATCCTGGAAAAACATAACAAAGGAAAGAGAGAATATACAATAAACAAGTAATGTTAGAATATTTGCTTAGCAGAAAAGGAAATGCTCAGACTCAAGGTGCCGACTGAAATCCTGGCAAAACCAGAGAAAATGTGCATGTGTAGATGTGCGCACATTGGCAGTTTTAATTTCTAAGGAAAAAAATATGTAGTTGTCACTTGGTGTTCTCTGGGAATTGGTTCCAGGAACCCCTGCCTCAAGCTGCAGGAATACTAAATGTCCTAATATTTGAGCTTACAAATGGGCTACCCTAGGTTAGATTCATCCCTAAAACTTATTCTGTTCAAAAATTTCAAGCTTTTTGAGAAATGGAAACTTCTGACAACAGTAAGCCTGCATTCTCTGTGGCGACACTGACAAACAAGTACTGAAACATGGAAAGGAGCCATCTACACATTATAATTGATTCTTTTTGTAATTTTGTCAATGGTCAATTATACCTGGAAGCATCCAAGGAGAACACAGCTATCCATGGAAGAAACTTCGGGGAAGAGTTAACGAAATCCTGGATTGGAAGCCACAGACTGACTGCAGCTCAGTCTCCCCTCCCCTGTGTCTACCAGGTACGGGGTTTCAGGTGACCTATTTTCTTGTTTGGAGACTTCTGTCTTTCCCCCCATGACGTGAGCATAATGCTGCACTCAGTCGCCCATGTTATGCCCCTCCCGATATACTGCTCCCGAACTGCTAGTAGGAGGCGTTAAGACAAGAAAACTGATGATGTATACAAAAAGGGTAATGAGCGATTAGAAGGACAGTTTCCAATGACATTTGGGATTCATTACAAGACCCAGACATTGAAAGAAGTCACAGGCATTCTACTGCAGACTGACACAAGGCGAACCACTGTATGGCCCCACAAGCAGTCGCTAACTGGATAAACGCAGTCACTTATTGGATGCATAAGAGTAATCTTGGCTCTGCAGAGTTTTTAAAAAATTGAATGATATGACCATTGACTTACATGTGCTTATAAATTCTAATAGGAAATAAGACTTACCTCTCTGAATAGATAACATGCAAGGATATTTGTGGAATGTATAAATGAAAAGACTGAATAATAAGCGCTGTAAGAATTGAAAAGAAGACATCCCCTAGCCTGAAGCAGTTCAGAAAGACATAAGGCTTTGGTTGGATTCTGGCGGAGACTGACTAAAAATTTACCATAACCATTTCCTCATGCCTCTCTGCAACACAATGACATTTCTCAGCCTCTCTTGTAGCTGGATGTGGCCAGCTACCAGAAGGCTTATTGCACGATGAAATAACATACTGTGTGCCCACTAATTAAATGAACTTGGACCCAGAAAGTCTTTTCTCAGCCATGTGACTGCGTTACGACCAGTGAGATGCAGGTACAAGTGCTGCGCTCTCCTTGGTTGCTGATCCATGACAGGTTCTGCATGTTACTCCATGTTCTAGCCCTTTCTTCATTGGGAGCTTAGCATTGGGGGTCCAGTGAAGAACTATGCGGTCCCTGGGGGTAAAAAAGCCACTGGATGGAATGACTGGCCCCTAAATGACTACATGGAGAAGGTTGCCCCCATCTCAATCTCCAATGAACTAAGAGGTAAAAAAAAATAAGCTTATTTTTTAAGCCCCTGAGATTTGAGATTATTTTTTATTTTTTATGAAGGTGCCTGAGTAACATAATGCTATTTGTCAGAGAGGGCAAAAAAGGAAACAGAAGACTAGTTAGAGCCTAGAATGTTCTATATCTGTGCTTCTCAAATATTAATCTTGTATATGAATATTCATAGAGTTTTGATAAAATGCATATTCCAACTCAGCAGGTCTGTAGAAGGACCCAAGATTCTGCACTAACAAGCTCCCCGGAGATGTGGATGCTTCTGGTCCACAGACTACAACTTGACAGGCAAAGATCTCTAGAAAATAAAATTGCAAGAGTACTTCCCTCTCCATTTTAGGGCCACATGCGGATGTCTGCTTCATTTTGGAACTGCCCTCTATGTATTTCAGTTCAGTCGGCAATGGTGCAACTGTCGAAGAAGGTTTCTTGAATGATGAAAAGACATACTGTGTGCCTACTAATTAAATGAACTTGGACCCAGAAAGTCTTTTCTTAAAAAAATCAGCATCATGATGAGAAATAGGCATGACTGTTCATGGCTGTTTCCACCAATATAGAATATTTAAGAAATGTCATTCTGCAGCACCCCAACCCAATAAGGACCTGAATTGAGGTGCACGAAATAAACTAGCACAACTTCTGAAATTAGTTCATCTTTAAGAAAGAAAAGAAAGTTCAACTAGGCATTGAAGTGTTTTCCACAATTAAGCTACTTTGATGAGAATCCACACACCACTATAAATGTTCAGAGCAACAAGGAAATTAAGTTGCCTTTTATACTTAACTTCTTATTATTGCTTTTTCATTTCTACTTAATCATTACATCTTTTTCTAAATGAGTAGGGGAAAATGTGAGAATCAAAAGAGAGAGAGAAAATCTCTATCCCAGTCACTTCTAGGAAACAGGGTATAACAGTTTTAAATTTGCATTGTAATTACTTATAAAAGGGAATTTAATTCATTTGCTTCTCTTAACTCATTTTTCAGATATAATTAAAATGACCCCAAGAAGCAGGTTAAAATAGCAGAATCAATTTGTAAAGAATAGATTCTCAACTTTTCAGGGTGCAGGTCTTGTGAGTTTTAGTTGGAGAGACTCAGAAAGAGTGTTCTTGCCATTGTCTTCTCAAAAAACATGGTATTAGTGTATTTTCCCCCTAAAGTAACCTGGTCAAAAAGACTATGATGCATGTGAACAGGGGTGGGGATAGAGGTTGAGCCTCAAGGCAAAGCCTTGTGCGATCATTTCAAGGGCAGGGATCTCTTCATCTAGGTCTCTGCCTAATCAATCCACATCCTGAAGGCGGTGATGATCAAGAGGAAGTAGGGATTCATGGAGTTGACAGGTTCATAAGCCTGCGATTTCTCACAGGATCACCATGGGAAGTATTACCTTAAAACTGCACAGAAAGCTTCAGGAACCTGAAAATGGTGGCACCTCGTTTCAAAGGTGGCAACACAGCCAAATACAGTAGAGGTTCTCTGTTGTTGTACCTGCACATCTCAGAAATGTCCCTATGACTGGGATCCCCAAGAACTCTAGCATCCTCCTGTGACTTTCCAGATGCCCCTGCAATTAGCTGTGGTCTCCAGGGGGACCTGGCATGCCTCTTCTCATTTAGTATTTGACAGGAGTACTCCCCAGGGGGAACATGAAAGGAAAAACAGAGTCAGCGATAATTCACTAAATTCATTCCAGGGCCACAGAGGTAGAGACCTCCATGCTTCTGAAGTCTGATGTGCCAATGAAGCAAACCAGGGACAGTAAAAGTTACCTGAATTCCCTAGATCCTCATGCCAGAAGGTGCATCATCCTCAACTCCAGCCAGCACTAGGTTCCTAAGAGAACCCTCTAATCCCAAGGACACATAATGATGTAAGTTAGTAATCATCACCCCATTCTCTTAGCCAATCACAACCTCTTACCTGGAAAACTTTCTCTCTTCTAACCACCACTGAAGAGGAAGCAACACAACCTAAAGAAACTGAACTGACTCTTCTTTGGTTTCAGAAAAACAGACATTTCTTTAGGAAAAAAATCACCATAGCACATGAAATTGTTCCCCCCATGTCCAGGCACCGTATACCCAGGTTACACTGAAATACTTTGATTACCCTAATCTTGTCCTATTCCCCTATATCTTCTATTGAACCCCTTTTCTAAAATGTCTTTAACCCTTTTACAATAGGCTCATTTTCTCATTCAGCAAGCAATGAGCAAATTTTACAAACATATTGCACATCTGATTACCAATAAGTTATTCATTACTGGTTATTCAAAGCACTGGGAATTCAAATCCAAATATGGCCTTCTATTAGCAAATATTTATTGTAGGACTATGTGTCAGACACAGTTTCTGCCCTAAAGGGTTTAGAGTAGCCAATGCCCTCTAGCCTAAGACCACCAGGAACATACCCACAACAAACTTTGAATTTGCAACTTGTTGCTACAATAGAGACCCCATACATCAGGGCCCAGGAAGCGGTGCAGTTAAGGGGTGTTAGGAAGAACAAATAATTGGATTTGGGCTTATGCTAGGTTTGATGGGGCGGGGGGGAGAACCAAGGAAGTAGGGGTCTGTTATGGATCAGATGTTGTCAGAAAATAAGGATAATTACTTCTATTATTCAGTATCTCAATAATTCTTACCTAGATATTAAGAGAAGAAAGCAAAGCCAAAGCTGCATTGGTTATTTCATAGCAAAAAAAAGAAAAACCAGCAGTCTCTCGTACTACCCAAGATTGGAGGTCATTTTTCCAGCGTGGACCACACTCTTACTTTTGTCTGACTATCAACATGATTACAGAGTGAACTTGTTTTGCCTTGATCTATCACAGTCATGGTGACCTTGACTGATGTTGGTGCTCTGAGAGATTGGGTTCAGTAAGAGAAAACTATGACCAAGCTGTGACTGCCAGGTCAGCTCTTAACAACACCAGGGCCCAGCTGAGCATGCTAGGCCACTTCCTTGGCTTTCCTTCCTTGGCCAGACCAGGAAAATGCTTTTGCCGAAAGCTTCCACAGCATCTGAGATGAAAGCTGTGACCCATCCTGAGTCCCCTTTCAGGCAGGAAGGAAGATGACCCCAGCTGCTTGGGGAGCTGCCAGAAAACAACCCTCAACTGTTAGTCTCCTTCAGGTATTGCCTCACCTGAAGAGAGTGGCCACATCCAAGGTCATGCCTGCTTCCCAGGGAAGCCCTCATATGACTGGGTATGGTGGGCATACCCAGATCTTGTACACTTGCTGCAAGTTGGAACACCTGTGGAGGATCATTCCATCGTCAGACCAAGCCATCAGTTCACCAAGGGCTTCTAGTGCAGAGCTGCTCACAAATCAACCTCTCTCTCTCTGCCCATTTCAACTTTCTTCCCTTTCTGTCCACAGTATTGATCCAAAAGCCCTCTCCAAACCTCCTGAGTGATCATTTCTTTCTAAGAGCCAGCCTCCTGGTAAACATGGCCCACAGTAGAACCTCATACACATCTCTATCACTGTCCTTGTAATTCTTGGGAGTAGTCATATATTACAGTGTATGCACTCCCTAGCATCCAGCATAGCATGTGATTCACAGCAGTTCCCAATGTATCATTAATAAATAAAAGCCCAGGGAAAAGCAACCAGAAAGATATACATTAAATATCATGCTATATGAAGAAAGAAAACAGAGATGGATAAGCAGGAAAGGGGAAGATTTTGGAAACCTCAGAATGGTAGGCACAGTAGTCCCCCCCACCACCAAAAAAAAAAAAAAAAAAAAAGTCTACCTCCTAACCTTCAGAATTAGAGTATGTTTGGTTAACTGGTAAAAAATTAAGATTGAAAATAGAATAAACTTGGTAATCAACTGAGCTTAAAGGGGGATTATACTACATTACCCAAATTGATTCAAGGTAATAACAAGGGTCCCTTAAATGCAGAAGAGGAAGGCAAAAGAACAGAGAGAGATGGAGAAAGATGTGATGACAGAAACAGGATCAGGAAGATGTCACGTTGATAGCTTTGAAGATAAAGAAATAGCACTATGAGCCAAGGAATATGGTAGCCTCTAGACTCTCTAAGAAGCAAGGAAATGGGTTCTTTCCTAGAACCTCTGGAAAAGAAGGCAGCTCTACTGTATGAGGAAAGGATTTTAGCCCAAGGAGATTCATGTTGTACTCTCACTTCTAAAACTGTAAGATAATAAATAGGTCTTGTTTTAAGCCACTAAGTTTGTGGTAATTTATTGTAGGAGAAATAGAAATCTAACAGAGGTGGGATGGATTATTGGGAACCACCTGCCTGGTTTTAGAAACTGTAACCCCTTGTGGCTAAGGCTGAGTAAAAAGACTTTGGGACTATAAGCCACTTAGGAGACAAATCTTATCTTCCTTGTAGGGGGACCACCTCTGCCGCCTTTTACTTCACCTTGCTTGGCTCTGGGGAAATGACTGGTTAGCCAATGATGGGTAAGATTCCTCAAAAGAGGGACAACCTAAGACAGGCATGGTCACAAAGGGGCCCTGAAGGAAGGACTTGGGGGGCTATAGAAAAAGGGGGTGATGGACCTTCACCCCTCAGCTTTGACATAGCCTGAGTTCTCATTCTGTCTGCAAGAAGTTTCCTAATCTCTTGGCTACCTTCCTTCCCCTGCCTGACTTAAGCCTGAAACAAATCCAGAGGTGGGTGCAGCCCTGTGCTGGAAAGGGCAGGTTCCCTAGGGCGATGAGGCCTAAGAAAGAATGCATAAAATCCTGTGAAACCTGCTTTGCTAATACCCTCAATTTAAATGATAAGGGTCCAAGCATGAAATGAGTTTGTTCTCCAAAGCTTTATGGCCCTTTAGCTTTCTGACACTGACTCAAAATAAGCCCTCAGAGTTCTTTGAATATTATCCATTATTTGATCATTACTGCCTGACAATGATTGATGAGCATTATGCATATGCCCTGTATTCCTATGCAAATAAACCCAACAAAATCCCATTGAGGAAAAGGCTTCTGGCCCTTCTCCTTTGAGAGATCGGCCACCTTTCTTCTTCAAGCAGATCATGTCTTGGTAGGTTTATTCCCATCTGTGGTGGGTAGGGGGCCCCTGTGGGCAGAGCCTCCACAATGGACAGCTATAAATATTTGGATCAATGGTTGCCTCAGAATTTTTGTGGACGTGGGCTAAGCGGAGCGTGGTCTGATGGAGAAGACTTCTCCAGAAGCTGGGCTTGCAAACTCATTGTTTTCCCCAAGACTGTGTATTCATCTGGGATATCTTGAAACTGCTTTTGCACAATGAGCACACTCATTTAAACCAAAAAGGTATGTTCATTTGCAATATGAAGGGTTTAGATGATAACAGTGGGGAGATTAAAGCCCTTCTCCAAGCCGCACATTAATGGCCCCCCAAATTGCAGTGCTTGTTGAAGTGGAAGTAGATGCAGTTTGTGTTATTGTAACAGCTTACATATGAGCAGTGCTTTGTAGTTTACAAAATATCTCCCCATCTCTGTGGCTTGGAGGACAGACTGGGACAAGAAGGCGAAAGTTATAAAGCTGCAGATTATAGATCACTACATGAAAAAAGAACTAACAACTATTCTTTTCCCCAAATACAGGAGCCATCTTTTGAAGGGCTATGCTACACCTTTAAGGAGAGGCTGGTATCTAGTTGAGAGAGGTGGCCGAGGAGGTCATGAAATAAGAAAGGGAAAGAAGTTTATCTCTGGAGGTTTCTTCCAATGTTGATATTATAGGATCAAAAATTTGTTAATATCTAAGAAAATCCTAAGCTGTTTCTCTCTGAGACCCCCTGAAATAAAACATTCCTGCATTCCTACAAGGCAAAAGAACATTTTAATAGGTTCCCAAAAAGGGTGACATCTAGTTAAATAAAGCAAAGCTCACTTGCAGCATTGTAATGTTTTCCCAAGGTGGCGTTTGTCTTTGTGGAACTTCCACATCTAATATAAACAGCAGAAGTCCAGTGGCAATAAAGGTTCCTTTACCTGGAAGTGTCAGCAAACACTCACTTGCCATACAGCTTATTCACTGGAGTCCATCTTTTTCTCCTTTTCAGTTAGGTGTCCTAGTTATTAGTCAGTCATACAGAAAATTATAAAACCTATAAAGTATCATTTATAGGGTCCGTAAATGTAAAAGAGCATGTGGTCAACTCCGAAAGAATCTGGGAGGCGACAGGGCTAGTGGCAGATGGGAGCAGTGACAAACCCACCGTGACAGGAGAAGTCATCTGGGTGTCTATGTGAGTATGTTGGTAGATGGGATGGTGGGGAGAGGAGGGTGGTCTTGTTTCGTTGTTTTCTATTTTCACAGTAAAGTGAAAATGACAGGGCATTTCAATCCAGAAAACTGGCTTGTACTCTCAGCTCCTGAGGCTCTGTCAGGACGAGAAAGTCACTTCGCCTTCCTCAATCTCAGTTTTCTCACCAGGAAAATGGATTTAAAATACATCACACCTTCTTCCTTTGTAGAGTCTTAAGTCTCCAAGGTCACCATGGGTATAAAAGTAGTTTAAACGCAGCCCTGGCTGGTGTGGCTCAGTGGTTGAGAGCCAGATTGTGAACCAAAGGGTCACCAATTCAATTCCCAGCCAGGGCACATGCCTGGTTTGCAGGCCAGGGCCCCCATGGAGGTGTGTGAGAGGCAACCACACATTGATGTTTCTCTCCTACCCTTTCTCCTCCTCTCCCCCTCTCTCTAAAAATAAATAAATAAAATCTTCAAAAAAAAGTATAATTACAAACAAACAAAAAAGTAGTTTAAATGCACATGTGCCTCCTGATTAGCACTTATTGAAGTTTTCATCCAGGTTGTAAAACGTTCCTAGGTGATGCTCTTCAAGAACAGCCCGGGGAGAACCTCAGTCCCACGTTAAAGGAGCACCATCGGGAGCACCGTGGCCCCTGGTGCTCTGATGGCCCCCAAGACGGGAGTGGCAAGTTCCGGCTCTCCGGAGAAAAGACTATACAATTGTTCATCAATGGAAGTTTGCTCATCGGATAGGAAATGTCATAAATAGAAATGTGTACACAGAAAAATGCAAAGAAACACTTCTCTATAAAATTGCTAATTAATTTAATCCTTCATTGATTCTCCTTATGGCTTATCAGTTATGGGGAGTGAGTGAGAGGAAGTGGGAATGTTCCAGAGAATGAGGGCAAGCCATCAAGCAGTCACTCATAAACGGCGAGAGAATGGTTGCTTCTGTATTCACAATAAAGTGGACAATAAGAACATCCTTTACTTTTTGAATTTTTTAAATCCTGTATTAAAGATGATTGTACTTACCTTGCAAAACAAAATGTTTAAACTTTACAGGTGAGTCTAAATCCCTTTGTGGGCCATCGTCATTCTTGGCCTTCCCCCTAACCCTTTCTGGAGACAGTCACTATGCAGGTAAATGGGCATTACCTTGGACCTTTTCCCCTGAACTTGCAGATGTATATCATGTGTATTGACAGGGCTAGTGGCAGATGGGAGCAGTGACAAACCCACCGTGACAGGAGAAGTCATCTGGGTATCTATGTGAGTGTGTTGGTAGATGGGATGGTGGGAAGAGGAGGGTGGTCTTGTCTCATTGTTTTCTATTTTTGGTGTTTGCTCCTGAATGGCCAACTCTATATAAGCTCCAAAAGAGGAAGTACTTCTAATTTTCTCCATTATCCTACTATCTTCAGCCAGAACCTAGCACAGCCTGTACAGAGGGCCAGTGTGAGCTTATTCATAGCTGAAGATTCCAACACGCTTCCTTGAAGACCTGAGACCTTCCTCGTGCCCCGCAGGGGAATTGTTTTAGAACCGTATGTTGTCCAGTTCCCCAAACCTTCTCCTTGCTGATTCCTCTGCCTAGAATGTCCCCACTCACTCTGGATTGGTCCTTTACTGAGCATGGCTTCTGTTACAGAAAGGCTGTCCTAAGACCCCAAGACCAGTACTGGGGACTTGCTTACTGCCCACAGGGGCCCGGGTTTCCAGAGAGGCCTCCACCATACACTCCTTTAGAAGGTTTTGCACAACAGCACTGCACAAATTACGAGGGCTCACCACTGTCTGAGGTTTGTTTATTCTCCCACAGGTGGAGGTGGCCTGAGGCATGAGCTCTATACCACTCATTGTGGAACCCTAAGGCGGAGGATGTCCAGCAGGCATTAAGCAAGGACTTCCTGAATGTTGAATAAACAAATAGCATTAGGAGAAAAAAGAGGATGTGATACAGTTGTATACACATACAAAGATGATCTTAATGAGGAGTATAGACTTGGGAAAATGAATTAAAGGAAGGACACTGAGTAAAACATTTAAATGGTTCATTCTGGTGGGGGAAAGAACGGCAATCGTGAACAATTTCTTCTTAAGAGTTTTCTGCACACTCCAAGTTTTATTCAGTGAACAGGTATCATTTTTATAAACAGAAAACAATTTAAAAAATAGAATGTTAAAAATGAAATGTCACTTTGCTGACCTCAAACACCTGTCAATCCTGCAGCTTCCCCAGGTCTTCATTCTGACTCTCCCGGGCCTCACTGTCTTTGATGTCCTAGGTCAGCATGCCTCGTGGGGTACCCAGCTTGCAGACCCCCAAGGGTGCCCATGCCAGAAAGTTCTCTTCCCTCCTAGTCTTCCCCAACCCAAATAGTCAAGAGGCTCTGTCCTGGGTTTGGAAAAGCATCAGAGAACATGTCTGTGGATATAAAGTAAGACTTACTCTCCCACACATCTCCTAAGTATTTACCTAAAGATGAACTGGGATTCTCGCTTACCCGCTATATTAGATTGCAAAATTCAATCTAGTAAACTCTCTGTAGGGAGCACATTCGATTTAGTTACAAAGCAGAGGTTATAATATGTAAGGGAACTAGCTGAACATCAGAAGTTCCAACTCCTGGGAGGAAGATATGAAATTTCACATCCATCTATCCTGTGAGATTTTCTGTGAGTGTAGAGTTACCTTGCAGCCAAACAGCAGAGTAGGAAGGATAAATTATTCAGAAAATATAAAACAAACTCATTCGTGTCTTTTCTATGCCTCTAGGTGAGTTAAAAATGCTATTTCAAGCTTACTAAAATTTGTTTCAATGGAGTATGTGGTTACTAATAGGCTTTTTTTCTTTGTATTTTCACGCATGCGTAGTGATGGTAGTTTTGCGTTTTGTTTCCATTTCAGAGACATGGTCTTGCCTTTGGCAAGTATTTATACTTTAAATTATAACCCAAAGACATAACTGAAATATTTAGTAGCACTGAGAGAAACTACCTCCTTCAACCCAAACAGACTCGTAAAGTGGTGTGCTTGCCCTGGATCTCAGCAGCACGAATATTTGAGCAGAAAGACCCCTACCACTAAGTGGCTGTCACTGGTCATTCCTGGTCTTAGAAAACGTGCAAGGGAGATTTTTATTTTCTCCTCAATAACCTCTGTATTAGAGGGCATGAAGTCTGCTGATCTTCATTCCTCAACATCTCTCATCTCAAATCATCTTTCAGGAGGCATATTTTTTTAAAGCTGAAATAAAAAGCCCACAGAAATTTTCAGGGGAAAAAAATGGTATAGCTATGAGAACACTTGAGTCTGGAGCAATAAACCTTTGCACTGACTGCAAATCTGATGCCTTCAAAAGGGCCGTCAACAGCTGGGACACCCTTATTTGGAACAATGTTTATAAATGATTTTATCTAATTTTGACTGACATGTATCCACAGCAATCTGTTAGCTTATAACTGGGTTAGACACCCTCACAGCTGGAGAGGACCCTCAAGTCACCGGAGAACCAAAACAAGAAGCAACTCAGAAAAATCCTGATGCCTTCTTCCCCCCGCCCGGCTGTTCTCCAATATACTGTGACGAGAAGCAGCCGCACGGGGCCGGCACTGCAGACGGGCTCCTGCCACAGTGCTCCGTGGCTGCGTCAAGCATCTCCAGGTGCACGGTTTCAACCACAGGGCTCTTCAGCCTGCTCCACCTCCACCAGGTCTCCCTCCACTCTTGACGTTCCCGCCATGGTTCCTGAGAAGACCTCCTCATCCGGAATTTTCAGTATTGGACAAAGCAGTTGGGCAATCCAAAAAAGTAAATGCTTCCTTTAAGAACAAAACTACAACTACAGAGCTGCAGACTTTGTTTTTTTATGATCAACTAATCCCTGCCTTTCCCTGCTCGTTATTTTTAAAGTTTCCTCCTGTCTTTGTAATTCTGCATTTTCCTTCAGCTCCATTTTTTTTTTAAGTCTAGTCCTAAAAATGAACAACCCAAGTACTGTCTGGATGCTCCACGAGAGTTTGAGTGGGTCTGCTTCGTCCTGTTCCCACTCAGCAAAACCTCTTATAACACAGAGAACGCAGGGCTGGTGTCAGCAGTCTGCGCTGCTCAAGAAGACACAAGTTAAATGTATAAAGGCCATTAAGAGGTGATTTCAATTGAGTGGAAACAAGTTCATGACACACGTAGGGAAATTCCCTAAATACCTTCTCTGTGCATCTTATTCCCCCAAATCTCTCCAACAGCTGTTCAACAATCTCTTTCCAAAAATTTATTTTTCCAGATTTGGTTATTTTGCCCTTCCTAATAAGGAAAAATCTAGTCTTTCTCAGACACTTTTAATTCTGCAGCTTTAAATGTCTATCCTGCTCAGCCAGAAGGAGTCACAACCAGACAGGCAGGTGAGCATCAAAGGACTCAGCCCCACTAAGAAGCCGAGGGACGGGAGGTTCGAAGTGTTATGTAGTGGATAGCACTGTCTCTGTTACAAG
The DNA here is from genome assembly GCA_004027475.1 of Anoura caudifer. Classification (NCBI taxonomy): domain Eukaryota; kingdom Metazoa; phylum Chordata; class Mammalia; order Chiroptera; family Phyllostomidae; genus Anoura; species Anoura caudifer. The sequence continues at coordinate 2,849 of PVKU01012235.1, read as the reverse complement.
AAGATAAGGAAGGCCCTTCTAATGAGAAACTTTTCTAATTTCTTTAGTATCCCCATGGCTTCTTTCCACTCCTTCCTTCTTTCTTCTCCCCCTCCTATCCTTCCTTCCTCCTTTTCTTCCTTCCTCTTTCCTTCCTTCCCTCTTTCCTTCTTTCCCTCTTCTCTCCATCCCTAACCTCCCTCTCTTCTTCTCTCCTTTTTTCCTTGCCTCCCACCTCACCTGTTTCCTTCATCCCTCCTTTCCTGCCTCCATTCCTTCCATCCTTCTTTTTTCCCACCCCTTAACTCATAAATCATTAGATATTACTGCTAGAAGACTCCTTAAAATCTTCTGGTGCAATGGCTCATTGTACTGAGGAAGAACCTGAGGCCCAGGGGGGCTGTTTGTCCCCCATGTCCCAGCCGGTCATCTCTGGCAGAGCAGGGATGGGACAGGAAACCAGGGCTGTGTCTCTGCATCCTGGGTTTATTCTGTTCTCTTAGATCACATTGCCTTCAAGAAAGAAATAGCAGCCAGTCACGTTTGTGTCAGAAATATTTGTAATCTAAGTTCTCAGGAATAATCTGGAATTTGTACATATTCAGCTATTTATCTTAAACCTTCTGCAACCATATTACTATATAACAAAAGTTAATTTCAGAGCAATGGCCCTCATAAATTTTCAAGGACAAAACCAAGATCACTTTCTGATTCCTATAATGCCTTGCTTTTAAAAAGGGTCTCAATACAGGTTGAAATAAAGACAGTTTCTGTTTAAATTTCTGTAAACTAGAAAAGGCAACTAAACAAAATGTCCTTTCCTTAAGTATCTTGATTTGTTGAGAGTTCTTGAGGTAATGATGCTACAATGACTTTTTACAATTGCTCTCCCACCCACAGCCGCTGCCCAGTTTTACAAAGACGTCCCACCTGTCAGACCCACGGGAGACAGACGGCTCCCACCCCTCGAGCCTTTTCTCCTGCATTAGTTACTAAGTGTCTCACAGCTGTAGCTTTAGGACCTCAGACAGGATGAGACTAGACCTAACCACAGACCCCGCTCCCTCCACCTCTCTTAACACACTCAACGAAGTCTCCACAAGCATCACCTTCAAGGACAGAAATAACTTCCAAGCACTCTTAGCTCTGCAGCCTCCAGTGCCCAAGTCAGTCCACTTCAAAATCTATCTGGTACTAGAGTGAGTGGCCATTTTGAAATCAAAGCCACTCAATGTCTTTGAGACATTGATTTCTTTACAAAGCTGCAAGAGAATTACTCTCGGAACGAGAGCGGGGAATGAGTCAAAGTCTCTAAAAAGGAACAGAAGTATGTGAATGATTAAAAATTGATCTTTGAAGGATCCTGCCATCCCTCCCGCAGGGCAAAGTGCAAGGTTTCATGGAGTGTGGCAGGCATTTCAGTCCCCGTTTCTGAGGGACACAGCGCAGCTGGCCTCCTGGTCCCTGTGGGCAGAGACAGGAGGGTGTTTAGTCCTGGGAAGACAGCAGCTGCAGCGCCCGCTGCAGTGGGCCGTTTGGTTGGTTCCACTGAGCCACGATCCCTGGCTCGGTCTGCGTCAAGGGAGGGCTGGGTCACACTCTTCCACTCCGACTGTGGGGAGCGCAACTCTCCTCCCTGTTTGCCTCAACGTCCTCGCGATAAAAGAGGGGTATAAAGATGAAGCCTACCACTAAGTAGTATTGTGAGGGTTAAATGTCACACCTGTAATGATTCTATTAGTATCTGCCCTCAAGTATTAATGTCACTGTTATGTCCTGCCCTGCACAGAGCTTTACTTCCTAAGCTTATGAGGAGCTTAAAGAAAGTTCCAGATAACAAGTGAAGTCTTAGTCTCTCTTCCTCCCTCTCCTGTTTTTCTTCTTCTTTTTGATAGAGTTAGGTGAAATGACTTCCCATTTTTTCGTTGTTTGGATCCCTTGAAGACTTCAATCTACACACACGAATTGCCCTGTGTGCCCTTTCAATAGTGCATCCTGGGTGAGATGGAATTCCTTGAAGGTGCCAGGGCAACATTCTTCAAAGGCGTTGCAGGAATCAACGCAACGGGAAGGCCAGAGGAAGAAAGCCAAGGTCTGAGCAACATGGCTCATGTCTCTGAGGCCCTTGGCCAGAATCTGTTCTCTGACCATGACAAAAAATGACCCAAGAAGGGGCTCCTAGTTGGTAAAGGAAATGATAGCCCTTCCATACAATAGAATACCAGGGAGCCATTAAAAAGCCTGCTGTAAAATTAAATCGGTTGACAAATTACCTGGTACATATTACTATTTTAAAGATTCTGTCTATGATGTGTAAATATAATATACACAAATGTGCAAACAGTGAAACACTGGATTTATCACTTTAGGAGTGTGGATGTCTCTGGATGATGGAATCACGATGGCATTTATGTATTTCTTAAACTTTCTACATTATAGTAAGAATTCTGAAACTACTTTAAACGGTCTCAGAGAGGTGCAGCCTGTCCCTTCATCACTGCACTGGAGCACACACACAAAGGTGGTCAGCGACGTGTCATCCATTCCAGGGCATGGACATGGTCCAGCTTCTTCTGGTCCTCTGCCAAGTTGGGAGGGTCCAGCCTAACCTGCCCCCTTCAGCTCAACAATAAGCTGAGGAAAGCAGAACCCCAGCAGGCAAGTTTACCTTTCCAAACTGCCAGTAAGGCCAAAAGTGTCCCTTCCCATGCTCTCGGGTGAACCTGTGGGTTCAAGGCCGCTCCAGCAGCTGTCTTCATGCTCAACATTTGCATTGAATGCCATTTTAAATTTTAAGAAATGATGGGGTGGTCTTCAACCTTTTCATCAGGAGAATTCAAATCTAGTCCCTTCCTGTAAGGAAGGACCAG
>PVKU01012234.1:0-36898 GCA_004027475.1 Anoura caudifer | reverse complement strand
TTTTTTTTTTTCATTTGCATTTGCATGAAACAATTTTTCCATTTCTTTACTTGTAATTGTATGTATCTTTCATTTTGAGGTGGGTCTTTTTTACACAGCATATATATGGGTCTCATTTTCTTATCCAATCAGCTACCCTATGTCTTTTGATTGGAGACTTAAGCCATTTACATTTAAAGTGACTATTGATAGGTTTGTATTCATTGCCATTTTATTCTATTTTAATATATTTAATTTATTTATTTTTAGAGAGACAGAAAAAGAAAGTGAGAGAGAGGGAGAAAAACACTGATGTGTGAGAGATACATTGATAGTTTGCTTCTCACACATCCCCCACTGGGGACCTGGCCTGCAACACATACATGTGCCTTAACTTGGAATTGAACCAGTGACCTTTCAGTCTGTGGGCCGACACTCAATCTACTACCAGCCAGTGTGCCATTTTGTTCTTTATAACTAAGTTTCTCTGTTTCTTCTTCTTCTTTTTAATGGAGAACCTTTAAGATTTCTTGTAATACCAGTTTGGTGATAATGAACTCCTTTAGGTTTTTTTTTTTTTTTTTTTTTTTTTTTTTTTTTTTTTTTTTTTTTTTTTTTTTTTTTTTTTTTTTTTTTTTTTTTTTTTTTTTTTTTTTTTTTTTGTCTAGGAAGCTCTTTATTTGTCCTTCAATTTTAAATTATAGCCTTGTAAAGACTTCCAGGCAAAATGGCAATGTAGGTAAATGTGGCTAGCCTCCTTGCATAACCACATCAAAATTACAACTAAAAATGAACAATCAACATTCAGAACTGTCAAAAATTGAACTGAATGGGAGTCCTGCAACTATGAAATTAAAGAGGAAACCACATTGGTAGGAGGAGTAGAGACACAGAATACGCTGGTCTCATAAGCACATATGGTGGATAAAAATTGGGAGGGATATCTCAGGAGCAAAGGATCCCAGCCCCACTGCAAAATCCCCATCCCAGGGTTCCAGTGCCAGAAAGATAAGTCACCATAACTTTTGGAAGCAAAAACCAAACAGGTATCAAAGCTGTGGGAGACAAAAATCTGAAGTCCCAGGCAGTTCTTCTGAGAAGGCCCATGCAAGACTTACTCAGACTTACTCCCTCTGAGTTCCAGCACAGGGGCAGCAGTTTGAAAGGTATCAGAAATATACAGGAAAGAAAAGAATTGTCTGCCTTCAGGGTGAGAACTTGGGGGCAGCTTTTCCCAAACAGAAGTGCTGGCAGAGGCCATTGCCCCTTTTCTGAGTCCTCCCTCAACAGAGCCACTGAGCCAGCAGGTGGACACCCTATTGGAGACTCCATCTACCTGGCTCACATTTTTTGCCCCACGCTAGTGATTACCTGAGGCCTTTACCCACACAAATTTTGGGTCCACCCAAGCTGTTTCCAGTGTCTTTTCCATATAACTGGCTTGTACTGACCCATGCTTCAGATTTTCCTAAATTCTCTCAGACAAGCAGCATATGGCTTCAGCAAGCCCCACCCCTCTTGCTTAGTTGTCCCAGGCCTGGCACTAGCAGCCACTGGCCTTAGTTCACAACATGCCCTTTCCTAGGTACCTCCAAGCCCAACACAAGTAGAAGCCATCTATAAGACTGCTTTGTAGCTTATGCTGTGTTACCCTGGGCAGAACATGGGCTGACCTTGGACATACCAACAGCAATCAACGTTCAACTACAATAGGAGGGTGTACACAGCCCCCATGGGGGTATACCTTGAGTGCCCAGCTTGGTTAATAGAGGAGGCTGTGCCAGTGGAACCTACAGGATACCTACCACATTAGACCACTATACCAAACCTGAGACATATCAGCTCAACCTAATACCTAAATACAGACACAGAGAGATGCCAAAATGAAGAAACAAAGAAACACAGCCTAAATAAAAGAACAGAACAAAACTCCTGCAAAAGAACTAAACAAAATGGAGACCAGCAATCTACTAGATGCAGAGTTCAAAACATTGGTTCTAAGGATGCTCATGAATTTAGTGAGGGCTTCAACAGCCTAAAAAAGATTCAGTCATAAATTAAGGCTACACTAATATATAAATAAAGAACAATTTACAAGGAATCAACAGTAGAGTGGATGAAGCCAAGAATCAAATCAGCAATAGGTAATACAAGGAAGCAAAAAACAACCAATTAGAATAGCAAGAATAAAAAAGAATCCAAAAAATGAGGATAGTGTAAGGAGTCTCTGGGACAACTTCAAGCATTGTAACATTCACGTATTGAGGTGCTGGAAGGAGAAGAGAAAGAGCAAAAAAAAATGGAAACCTATTTGAAAAAATAATGACAGAGAACTTGCCTAAATTGGTGAAGGAAATAGACATATGATTCCAAGAAACATTGAAACTCACAAATAAGATGGATTCAAAGAGGCCCACACCAAGGCACATCATAATTAAAATACCAAAGTTTAAATACAAAGAGAGAATTGTAAAAGCAGCAAGAGAAAAGCAGTTAGTTACCTACAAATGAGCTCCTGTTAGACTGTCAGCTGATTTCTGAAAAGAAACTTTGCAGGATAGGAGGTATTGGTAAGCAATATTCAAAGCGATAAGAAGCAGGGACCTACAACCAAGATTACTCTATCTAGCAAAGCTATCATTTAGAATCAAAGGACAGATAGCTTCCCTGACAAGAAAAAGATAAAGCCATTCATCACTACCAAACCAATATTATATGAAATGTTAAGGCCTTCTTAAGAAGAAGAAAAACATCAACAATATGTACAATAAGATGGCAATAAATACATATCTATCAACAACTGAATCTAAAATACAAAATAAACAAGTAGAACAGAAACAGCATCATAGATACAGAGAACATTCTGAGGATTGCCAGATGGGAGGTGAGTTGGGGGAATGAGCAAAAAAGGTGAAGGGATTAAGAAGTACCAATTGGTACTTACAGAGTAGTCATGAGGGTATAAAGTACAGCAAAGAGAATAGAGTAGTCAAAGAACATATATGCATGACCCATGGATGTGGACAGTGGTGTGAGGTTTGCCTGAGGGAGTTGGGGGCGGGGGTCTGGGTGTAGGACAAAGGGGAAAATTTGGAACTGCAATAGCATAAAAAATAAAATACAATTTAAAAAAAATAAATAAATTATAGCCTTTCTGGGTAGAACAGTCTTGGTTGTAGGTGCTTGCATTTCATCACTTTCAATATTTCATGCCTATCCCTTCTGGCCTGAAATGTTTCTGTTGACAAATCAGATGGAAGTTTTATGGGATCTTCCTTATAGGTAACTGTCTTTCTCTTGCTGTGTTTAAGATTCTTTCTTTGTCTTTAACCTTTGCCACTTTAATTAAGTAAGATGTGTCTTGGTGTAAGCCTTGGTGTAGACCATCTTGTTTGGGACTCCCTGTGTTTCCATGTCTTGTGTGTCTTTTTCTTTTACCAGGTTACGGAAGTTTTTAGTCATTTTTCTTCAAATAGATTCTCGATCCCTTGTCCTCTCTCTTCTTTTTCTGGTGCCCTTTTGATGTGTATGTTGTTTCACTTTGTTTCCCAAAGGCCCTCTAAACTGTCCTCATTTATTTTATTTTCTTCTTCTGCTCTGATTGTGTTTTCCGCTACCTTGTCTTCCAAATTGGTGATTTCAGTCTTCTGCTTCATCTAACCTACTGTTTATTCCTTCAGTGTATTCTTCTGTTTAGTTTTGTTTTCTTTATTTCTGACTTCTTCATGTTTCCATGTCTTTTTTCATGCTGTTGTCACTAAATTCTTCAAAATTTTAAGTTTTGTGAGCATCCTCATAACAATTATTTTAAACTGTGTATCTGATAAATTGCTTGCCTCCATTTTATTTATCCTTTTTTCCTTGGGATTTCTCCTGTTCTTTCATTAAGGACATACTTTTCTCCCCACATGGCTGCCCCTCTGTGTTTGTTTCTATGTATTAGGTAGGTCTGCTATGTCTCTCAGTTTTGGTAGGGTAGCCTTCTGTAGTAGGTGTCCTGTAGGACCCAGGGAACAGTCTCCTTGATCATTTCAGCTGGGTGGTGCAGGTCCTTTGTGTTGATTATGTGACCACTCTTATTGTAATTGTTGTCTTGATTGCTATTGGCCCATTTGTGCATGAGATAAATCCTCATGCTGGCTGTGAAGAATGACCCTGACCAGTATACAAGCTGCTGTGCAGGTGCTGACCACATGAAGTAAAATTTGTCTCATCAGGGTCTGGTGCCCACTGAGATCCCCCTTTGAATATGATGCTCATGAGTCTAATTGAATCTTGCTCTGATGTTGTCTGAAACTGTCTACTGGTTGTGTCTGTTGTGGGGCTATTTGGGAAGGACTGTGGTGTAAGCCAATGTCAAACCCTGACTGTGACTGGCCCTGGGAAACCTCTTTGCAATTACAAAGCCATCCACAGTTTGTATGTGGGAAGGACCAAAGCCAGCTCCCACCACCATTGAGTCCAAGGGCAGGTTACCAAAAGACCAAAGCACCCCAAAATCCACTTCCGCCTGCCTCCACCTGCCTGCTGCTTGTTAGGGTCAGTCACTAAAAGAGTCTTTGGTGGTACTTGATTTGCCTGAAGTAAGTTCTCAATGAGTCACCAGGAAGAAGTGAGTACTGTTCACCAGATGGATACAGTTTCAAACTCAGTGTTACTGCTGGGTCTGAGGCCACTGCAAAAGTCCCCATGTATACCATGTCTTGCTGCCCCCCTACCCACCGGATTCCCACTCATCTTTGTATCATCATAGTCAGGACAGCAGAGTTTATCAGGCCGATTTGGCTATGTGAAGGGAAGGCTCTGCATCAGTCTTGTGTTCAAGGTGAAAATGGTCCCTGTCTGAAAGCCCCACAACTCAATCTATAGCAGATTTTGCCAGAAGCCCGTGCTCAGCAGAGTGGGATTGCCAGGAGTCAGGAAGGTGGGGTTAATTGATCTCTTGTGAGGGGGAGGCACTTGTCGGGCTTGGGAAATAATGGGGGGTGTGGCCACTGTCCCAGAGCCACACAGCTCAGTGTATCTGGGACTCTACCTAGACGTCCTTGGCTGGGTGGAACCACCAGGAGTCAGCAGATTGGAGCTAGTGGACTTCTGGTAAAGGGGAGGTATGAGTCAGGTTCATGGGAAGGTGGGGTTAATGGTCCCCACCCAAAGCCACATAACTCAGTCCCTGATACCCTCTGAGTCTGTGCTGATCTCTATACCCCAGCTCAAGCAGATGATTCCTCAGCAGGGCATGAGCTCCACAGGGATCCTGGCAGCTGTCCCTTAAGCTTCTCCTCAGAGCCACAAAATCCAGCTTCTCCTCACATGACTCTTGTCTGCTCTCCTGTCCATCCATGGAGCCCAGGATGAGAGCCTACAAAGAAGATTTTGTGTATTAACTTTTTTAAGAGGGTTCCTGTGTCATGAGCAGACTCCTGTCTCTCTCTTTGGCTAAACAAACCCCATCTAATTTTCATAGCCAGATGTTGTGTGGGTTCCTCATCCCAGCTCTGGTGGTCCAGGCTCAGGAGCCTGGTGTGGGGTTGAGACCTCCACACTACTCAGGGGGAACATTTGCAGCTGAGATATCCCTTCAAATTCTCAGCCACCATCTGTGGAAGTGGGGCCAGCATCTTGTTTCTGTGCTTCCTACCTATCAATCTTGGTGTAGCTTATTCTGTAAATCCTTGGTTATAAGACTTTTGTTCAGCTAGTCTTCAATTGGTTATTCAGGTTGATTGTTCCATATTTTAGCTGTAATTTCAGTTTGGTCCTGGGAGGGGGTGAGCATAACATCCACTTACTCCACCACCATTTTGAATCCTCTAGACTTTTTTTTTGTTATATCACAGCTTACATTTCAAATGGACAAAATTAGTATTTACAGTATCTTAAGATAAATTGCCTTTGAATAGGAGCTTCCTTTCCAGAACTTTGAGATCCATGAAACGTATCTGGAAAATTTATTACTGTGGAAAATGAAGGCTGCTTAAATCAAATGGGGGAAAGTGTAGGCTCTGATTTTCTTTTGATTAACTACTATAACACTGTCCTTCAGGTGACTGAGGGAGTTTCATATTTCCTTTAGACATTATTAGGCACTGAAGCTCCTGCAGGACAATTCTGATCCTATGAATTCTACCATTTTGCTAGTACTGATAAGGCACTTGGGTCTACCACTCCATTGGAACTATTAACTTCATTTACATTAATTTTTGTTACAAAGCTTACAAAGGGGTGTGCTTCTGGGTGTTTAGGACCACATTCTATTTTAAGACTGTGTATTCAGTTTTCATAAACTGTTTGAGCCCACAGTGGATGCCATCTTGCATCGCTGTCACTCTTACATCCTCCAGACTTTTTGACCCCTAGTGCTTTCACATCCAGTACAGGGTAGACAACACTTTTACCTACGTTATCTCGTTGGTCCCTTTAAAAATACAGCATAACTATTATTTTCATTTTATACCTGGGAAAACTGTGCTTCAGGAGATAATTAACTTATCCAAATTTAGTTTCTAACAAAACTCCTCTTCCTCCATTGATGAGGAATCCTTCCAAGAAACATGGCCCACATGGAGCTTCATGGGCCTTTTGCTTTCCTGTTATGGTAGTTAATGGAATCTACAGGGCTCCTCTCAGCCTGAGAATTTATATTGTAAATCCACTCAGGGAATCCTCTGCATGTTCTTGCCCCTTGTTTTGCAAATCTAAAGCAACAGCATAATTCCTTGGAGACAATTATGATAATAAATTCAAAAATGATTCTGAGAAATACATTCATTTTCTCTCTGAAAGATGTGTGTTGCAGTTTTAAACATCTTGGATTTATTATGTGAAATTTCTAGGGTACATCTTTTGTCACTGCTAAAAATTACAGAAAATGGGCTTCTAGACTAAATGTTTGTATGAAGATGTATTTATTTGATAATTGTATATCGTGGAACATTACATATTTTAATCCTCAGAAATTCAATTGGCATATTGATGTGAAATTTATAAAATTCGGAAGATTGCTTTGGCTCTGATCTCTGTAATGGAGGTTTTATAATGTTCTTTAAAAAGTAGCATTAATGTTCTGCCTTAAGGCCCTGTTTTCCTTGTCATCTTTGTCCTTATCCGTGTAATATGTGACCCCACAGAAATCACCCAGTGTCATGTGTTTTCTCTTTATCTTGTTTACCTTGCAGAGTTAAGAAGAAAGGAATTATCAGCAGCTTTTGGGGACTACTCCCCATTTCTTTTTGGCATACACAAGGTGTCTAATGAGATAATCCCTCTGTCTTTTTCTTCTTTACCTTCTACACAGAAAATGGATTCAAGGGTATTTCACCCTCTTTGAATTTGTCTTATGGTTTCAACAGTACAAATACTGAATTGAGATTGCAGCTTTTCATGGAGCAGCAGTGGTGTTTTAGGAGATTAAAGAAAGTGCAACAGAAACATACAAATTGACAGTTAAACCCACAGGGTCCAGAAGCCTTCAAAGTTTTATCTCTAGGGTCTTTTAAAAAGAGAATGGCCTATGCTCTGAAGATTTTCACCTCTGGGTTTTAATGTACAAAGATGCTTTGGAAATTTCACAAGGGTTTGATATTTCACATTTAAGGGCAGATTTCCTTGAGTTGCATTTTGCCCAGTACAATGTCAATACCATTCCCCACATTAGCAATTTTAGCTGAAACTATACTTGAACATCTCTCAGATCTGGAGAGTACTCACTGCTATGAAATAAATGTTTGTGTCCCTCTAAGTTGGTATGTTGAAACTCAATCTCCAATGTGATGGTATTTGGAGGTAGGACCTTTGAAATGTGATTAGGCCATAAAGGTAGAACCCTTATTAATGGATTCATTCCCTGATGAAAGAAGTCCCAGAGAGTTCCCTTGCCCTTCTGCCATTCAAGAATACTGAGAAAAGATGGTATTTATGAACAAGAACACAGGCCCTCGCCATACCTCAATAGACACTGAATCTGCTGGCATCTTGACCTTGGACATCCCAGCCTGCAGAACTGTGAGAAATAAATGTTTGTTGTTTATTATCCATCCAATCTATAGTATTTTTGTTATAATAGCCCAAATGGGCTAAGACACTCATCCTGCTTCTCTAGGGAACTCTAATCTTACAACTGCTGAAATTTCACCTACCACCACTGACTAGATAAAGGAAAAAAAAATGATGATCTTGAAATAGTTGCTCAGTAATATCTGCCCACTCACTGTCCTATAAAAACATTATATGGAGAGAAAGATTATGGGAGAGCCACTCTGATTTTAGTTAGTAAGGCTAACCTTATATTTCTGTGTCACATGTGTGTTTTGTTATATTCCCTAACTCCTTCTGTGAGCTTCTATTTCATTTTGTCAGGTCCAGGATATCTTCTCTCAAGAGAGGAAATTTCAAACATCCAATCTTTGCTCTGCATTTATTTTCTTAGTGTTAATCTTTGGTACCTCTCCCTCTAAGTTCTTACTGAAAACATCATGTAACACATTTAGAAGAATAATGTCAAAATCTGTATAGTATCCCTGAGAGAATTTAAAAATCCTCCAGAGAAAAAACTGACACATGAAGAAATATCTTAGGCCTTATTTACACCAAGAAAACTAATCCCTTAAAAGAAAGTAAAGAAACCACTGAAAAGAAATAGGATTTTGGACACTACCCAAGACAAAGCAAATCATAGAGATAAAGTCATCTTATGGTTTCTACATTAGGATGGAAGAAATTTCCATGTCAGGGTGGTCCTTGTTTTCAAAATTAGGCAGGACACTCAGGAAACAGTGGCTGGTGATTTTTGAGTTGTTTTATATATATAAGTGTACCTTATTAGTTTTATATATGTAAATTCTCAACACTTTGCATGAATTCTGTCCCTCCCTTTGTGCTCACTGCACAGCAGAGAGGGAGAATTCAAGCATAGTACAGGTAAGTATCTGACATCAGATTAGTGAAATGAGCAGCAGGGCTAGGTCCTGAGTCTGCAACCTTTAGATTGATCTACAACCAGGGAGTGCAGCTTCACCATTTCCAGATAAAGACTATTTATTATTCATAAAGCATCTTTAATTTATTTTTCACTGTTTGGGACTGACTGACCATATTCTTTATCTGTCCTTGTATCGTTGATGCTAATCTGATTGAGGAGATTGCTTAATATGTAGGAGACACAAAGCAATGAGCAAGTTGCAATGCTGTAGAGATAAAGCTTTGTTTTGGGTTCACAGACAAGGAAGGTCTAGAAGAACAGAAACTATTTAGAAAGGCTTCAATCATAAAGGGATTAAGTGAGCCAGTGGCAAAGGAAGATGCTTTATTGGCCAGAGATCAAGTAAAAATATGCTGGAGCAAGTTTATGGACTATGGGGGAGAAGCAAAGAGACAAGCCTACTCAGGAGAAACAAGATTGGGAGAGAAAAGTAGGGCCATCCTAAACTTCCACCTTCATGTACACACACAAATCTCCACACGGCATATGCTTCAGCCACTTTTGACCACTTGCCATTCTCTTTATTCCTGTATTTACTTACCTTTTCATTCAACCACCTAGGGAATATTTATTGAATGCTCCCTTTACGCTAACACTGTACCAGTCACTGGGGGTGAAGGGTGAGTAAGAGGTCATTATAGCATATGGTTACAAGCATGGAGTTGGTAGTCAGATAGACTTGTTTAAGGCTGGCTCTGCCAGTTACCACCTAAAGGATTTATTTAATCTCTAAAAGCATTGATTTTGTCATCAACAAATAAAAATATCTCATAGGGTTGTTATGTTTGTATGTTTTTGCCTAGCCTTCCTTCCTTTTTATCAAATTTCCTTTGTAAACTTCAGACCAGGATGATGACATAAAGAATTTCCATTCTCCTACAGATACACTGGATGTAGAGCTAATCCAGAACCATTTCCTCTGAGAGAAATTCAGAAATGGGTTGAGTGACTCCTAAACTTTGGGTAAATGAGAAAGAAAACCCACATCAACATGGGTAGGAAAGGCTGAGACATGCTCTGCTGTAAATCCCACCCCTGCCACAGTTGCATGTAACTGGGAGAGAACCCCAACTCCTAGCTTCTCCCTGAGGAGGAAAAGGTCTAGTGTCCCAACTTTTAAGGCTTCCTGAGCAATGGGCTCCTCAAACACCTAGCCCTGGTAGCCAGTAGGGCTGGTGTTCAGGACTTCTGCAAGCAAAGAAGCAGTTTTTAAGAAGTGTATGAGCACTCACCGTGGTGATCCCATCAGGGCTCAGCGCAGAGGAAGGGGGCCAAAAATCCCACCTTTCTGACTCCCTGGAGTATGGCTGCATGTAGTACAGGCTGCTGCCTAGGTACAGCTTCTAATTAGATACATCTAGCTGCTGGCTGTGATCCTCCTGAATCCCAAAAATTTGTTGGGCACTTGCCCTACCTTCTGCCTCTGGCTTGCCCCAACAATAAAGTAAGTTGCCAGCATCTCTCTGGAAGAAGCTTGTCGTAAATCTTAAATCGAGCAGCCCAGCTTTTGCAGCTGCCATGGGAGAGACAGACCCCTAGAATGCTTGGCTTTGAAAGCCAATGAAGCTTGCATTCATGAGTCCCACAGGACTGTAACAAAGAGACAGTTATTAATGAGCACAAACATGAATGCTGGTCTCAGCTGTTCCCCCAGGGCTCAGTTCAGAGGGAGCAGGCTAAAACACCTGTTTGTTTAACTGCATTCTCTCCCAGCTTTTAACCAACTTGCATGCTGGTGCTAATTGTAATCCTCTGCTTTGGGACTCATCCTCATATCCTGTGAGCCACTAAGAACAAATAGAGAGCAACTTAGAAAAAGAACAGGTATAGCTTAAGGGAGTTATGGGACACCATCAAATAGATCAATTTATGTCTTAAAATTTCCCTAACCTAAGGAGATATATATATTTATAGCAAATATAAATAGATATGAAGGGAGAAATACAGCAATATATTAATATCAGCTCACTTTAATAGCCAATTTTCATCAATGGATAGATTATCCAAACAGAAAATCAATAAGGAAACATTGGACTTAAACTGTAAGTTAGACCAGATTGTCTTAATAGATATCTAGACACAGATACAGAACATTCCATCCAAAAGCAATACAATATAGATTCTTCTGAAACACACATGGAACATTCTCTAAGACAGACTGGTGATGACAGAGAGAGGGATGGTCCACATTCATGGAACTTTTATTATCATATATTATAATTGTTCTATTTTATTATTAGCTATTGTTCATATCTTTGTGTGTCTAATTTATAAATTAAACATTATCATAGTTAAGTATGTATAAGAACATCAGAGTATACATAAGGTTTGGTACCATTCATGGTTTCTGGGGTCTACTGGAGTTCTTGGAACACATCCCCTGCAAATAAAGGTGGACTATTGTATGCCATTATTAAGTTGAATTTATTCTAGGGATGCAAGAATGGTTTAGCATCAGAAAATCAATTAATGTAATACACCATATTAACAAAATAAGGTTAAATCACACTATCATCTCAATAGATGCAGAAAAGGCATTTGAGAAAATTCAATATCCTTCATGATAAAAAAAAAAACCTCTTAACAAATTGGGTATACAAGAAACATAACTCAATATAGTAAAGGCCATATATGACAGGCCCACAGCTAACATCATCTCAACAATGAAAACCTGAAAGCTTTTCCTCAAGATCAGGAACAAGACAAGGACACCCTCTCTCATCACTTTTTTTCAATGTAGTATTGGAGGTCCTAGCCAGATCAATTAGATAAGAAAGAAATATTAAAAGGCATACAAATTGGAAAAGAAGTAGTAAAACTATCTTTGTTTGTGGATGCTATATTATATAGAGAAAATTTTAATGACTCCACCAAAGAACAGTTAGAACTAATAAACAAATTTGTGAAGCTGCAGGAATAAAAATCAATATAGAAAAATCTGTTGCATTCTTATATATGAACAATGAAATGTCATAAAGAGAAATGAAGAAAACAATCACATTTGCAACAGTATCAAAAACAAGAAAATTCTTAGGAATAAATTAACTAAGAAAATTAAAAAATCTAGACATTCAAAACTATAAAGTATTGATGAAAGAAACTGAAGAGACAAATAAATAGAAAGATATTCTGTGTTTGTGAATTTGAAGAATTATGTTATTAAAAGTCCATATTACTACAACAAAGCAATCCCTATCAAACTTCCAATAGTATATTTCACAGAAATAGAAAAAATAATTCTAAAATTTGTATGAAACTACAAAATACGCTGAACAGCCAAAACAATTTTGAAAAACAAATCTGGAGGCATCATGCTTCCTGATTTCAAACTATATTACAAGACAGACTGGCATAGAAAGAGACGCATAGATCAATGAGATAGAATAGAGTGCTCAGAAATAAACCTATGAATATATGGTCAATTAATTTTCAATAAAGGAGACAAAAATATACATAGGGAAAGGATAATGTCTTTAATAAATAATAGTGAAAAAAACATGCAGAAAATGAAAATGGATGACTATCTTACACCACTCACAAAAATTACCTGAAAGTGAATTAAAGACTTAAACGTAAGACCCAAAGATGAAGACTCCTAGAAGAAAACATATTGGGTAATCTTCTTCATGTTGTTTTTGGCATTGATTTTTGGATTTGATACCAAAACCAAAGGCAATAAAAGCAAAAATAAACAAACAGGAATAATTCAAACTAAAAGCTTTCTGCAGAGCAAAGAAAATCATCAAAAAATTTAAAAGTTAATCTATGGAATGGCAGTAAGTATTTGCAAATCACATATCCAAAAAGGAGTTAACATCAAAAATATACAAAGAAAAATATGGTCTCAACAAAACACTAGAAATAACCCAGTATAAAAATGGGCAAAGGACCTAAATAGACTATTTTATCAAAGAAGACATACAAATGGCTAATAGGTACATGAGAAGATTCTCAACATCAATAATCATCAGGTAAATGCACATCAAAACTACAATGAACTATCACTTCACAACTGTTAGAATGGCCATTATCTTGAAGATATGAGATAACAACTGTTGGTGAGAATTTGGAGAAGAGGGAATCTTTGCAGACTTTGGTGGGAATGTAAACTGGTACAGCCACTGTGGAAAACAATATCAAATTTCTTCAAGAAATTAAAAATAGAATTATTACATAATTCAGCAATCCCACTTCTGGGTATGTATCCAAAGGAAACAAAGTCACAGTCTTGAAGAGATCTCTGTACTCCCATGTGTTCCATGTTCATTGCAACATTATTCACATTAACTAAGATATCAATGCAAGTATCTCTCAACCAACAAACTGATAAAGAAAATATGGTTTAAGTATATATAATGGAATATTATTGAGCCTTATAAAAGGAAATTCTATTTGCAACAACACCTATTACTCCAAAGGGCATTGTACTATTAAAATAAATCAGACAGAGAATGACAAATACTGTATAGTAAATTCACATGTGGAATCCAAAAAAATAAAACCCAAACTAACTCACAGAAATGGAGAATATAATGGTGGTCACCAGTCTGTGAGGTGAAGAAAATAGGAAGAGGCTACTTCCAAACTTTTTGTAAGGTCACAAACTTTAAGTTATAAGATGAATAAGGTCTGAGGATCTAATATATAATATAATGATTATGATTATGAAATTGTATTGTGTAATTTGAAATTTGCTAAGAACTTGTGTTCTCATAAAAAATAAAATAAAAAGTAAATATATGAGGTGATGAATATATTAAATTACCTTTCACAATGTTTGTGTATATTAAATACTCATGTTGTACAATTTAAACACATTATAATTTTATTTATAATCACACCTCAATAAACCAGTAAAATATTTTCTTTATAAAAATATACCCCCTCTTTCATGAGGCTTTGGGATCTTTTCATGTGAGAACTTGTTTGGTATCTATGAGTGAGAGGGCTGCACCTTGAAAATACTGTCCTAGATTCCCAGGATGCCTAGATTCCAATTACCATGCATCCTGCAACCTGGTTTTGAGCTTTTCCTTTGATTCTGTGAATTTCTCTGCACCTTTCCACACTCCTCCCAATTTTTCATTTTGTATTCAACTTAGGCATCATCAGATTCTGTTGCTAATGAATGCAAACTTTATGAAGATTAAATGAGATATATCACATAAGGCATTTGGTATAATCATTAGCTTAGTTATGTCAGCTACTATCATCATTTCATTTATTAAGTTAGTCATGACTTCTGTTCTTTCTGCTCTTCCTGTCCAGTGGGTGATATAGGAAAGTAAACTTGGTATGATCAAGTACATATCAAGTAGGAGACCTCTGGACACACAGAAGGAAAGGGACTTTACCCACGCTTGGGGACCAGGAATGGAGAAAGGATAGCCAGGGTGAACTGTGAAGGGTGAATCAGAGATAGTCAGATGCAGAACTTAGGAGAAAGAGCACTCAGATGGAGAAAGGGCAGGGAGAGTTATTTGAGGCAAGGGAGCAATGTATATACAATCTGCAGGGACAGAAAGTGCAGCATCTTTAGGAAACCTAAACAGGTTGGTTGAGATAAGGCTGGAGAACTCACTAGCAACAGGATATGCAGAGCTGCCTAAACCAGGCTAAGAAGTTTTGACTCTATTCTAAGAACAAGGAAGGGTTATTGAAGTCTTGAAAGCATAAGAGCGACATGATCATGGTCATAAACCACAGAAATATCTCTTTGATGTGTAGAAAATGACACTTCATATTTTGTTTGGATTAGAGTTGCCCAAACCATCCTTAATCTCTCTAAATTGATATTCATATACAGAGAGAGACAGACTGTGTAGTAAAAAAAGCTTTATCTCAACAAAACATTCACTCAACATTTTTAGACTTTAGTTGTAGAAGAAATCAGTTTCTGTCTTTTTATAACCTGAGTGGAAAAATATAATCATCCATAGCAAATGTTGTAATGTAAATGGTTAGACTATTCAACCTTTGGAAATATTAGTGATATTGGAAGGGGCTCCATAAATACAATAACAAGGAAGGCTGCTGGATTGTCAGGAAGCAGCCTGCATGGCCAGCCTCCAACCGCACTTCTAACTTGTGCTCTCAAGGGAGCAGGAATGTAAATATCTCATAATTCCTTTCTTATCACTTCTAGAAGAGCAGCTTCAACACAGCATTAACAATCCTTCATGTACTTATGCCCACAAGACTACTTCCTCCTTCTTTACAAGGCCTTGTGTCTAATACAGTTGTAAACTACTGCTTCACAGACAAGGTCAGTCACCATTTAGAGGATACTTTTTGATTCCACGTTGGCTACTCTAGAGAGAATTGATTGAAGGCAAGCAAGTTTGGGGGCAGGGACACCAGTTTCAACAGGATGGCAATCTGAATTTGAATAGTGGGAATGGGATTGGGTTTGAAAAATACTTAGGAGGTGGACTCAAAGGAATTTGGTGATTTACTGGGTAAAGGTATTGAGGAAAGAGTGAGACTGGGACAAAACATAGGTTTCTGTCTCAGGTAACTGTGGATGATGGTAACATCGTATAAATAGAAACAGGTGGAGGAGCAGAGTGGGGGTTAAGATGATGGAGCTCTGTCTGGTCTTGTTGCATTTGAGTGCCTATAACCATGTGCCAAATATCCTAGTCACCCTCCTGTGGAGCCTATCTCTGCCTGATGACTGCAGGAGCAGCCACATGGACCATCCAGATGTGAAGCTTACGAGCCAGATGTTTTGCCGTCAAGTCTGGATCCCAGAAGAAAAACAATGCAGAGTCAAAGTTTATCCAGGATAAATGCATAGTGTGAGCAAGAAATAAACCTTTAAAATAATATTATAAGCCACTGGGTCAATTGTTCCTTATCATAATCTACCCAATACTTCCTGTTACAACATCTAAGCAGCTTGTGTGTCTAGGGCACCAACTCTTAGAAGAGACATCAGAAGAGAAAACATGAATTTGGGCTCTTCAGTGTTTGGTAGTAACCACATTCCTTAGAGGTTGGTATTTTCTAGAGAGACTACATATGTATCAATGAGAGAAGAGAGTCAGTATATGTGACAAGATAAAACCAGGAAAAAAGAGAAACTACCCTGGGTATCTAAAACAAAGAGAATTTAATTCAGGAAATTCGGTGCATATGTAATGGAAGAGCTAAAACACCAGACCACAGGACAGTGATACCATCCAGAGACTTGCAACAGTGGAAAGCCTCTACCACTCCTTGGCTGAAAAGACCAAGAAAGGCAGTGGTAGAACCAGAGTCCAAGGTCAGGGTCACCAGCAGAGGCTGGACTCATGGTGGTCCTGTCAGTGAGAGCTAGAGTTGCAAAGTAACATAGCTGCTGCTGGAGATGCTGCCACTACCAAAACAGACAGGGAAGGGGATGAGGACTCTGGCTCTCCCTTTGCTGCACCCTCCAAACTCCCCCCAGCGTTTCCCAGACAGCCTGGAGGAGTCAGCCTCCCTAAGACACAGAGAACCTCCTGGATTTCAGGTGGTTTCTCTGTTACGGTGGTGTGCCAGAAGCCTGATTCCCCATTGGACATTGAGATTATTCACCATAACCAGTAAAGCAACCTCACTTCAGTCTACTGGTTTAAGAGCATGAACAACTCAAACAGCCAAGTGACAAGCTTCATACCAATTCATGGGGCTCATTGTTGCTTTCCCTGGTAGAAATAGTCCTCCCTTGGTTGCAGGGATAGATTGAGGTATAACAGTGAGAGTGGCCAGTCCCATTTGGATCCAAGACCCATTCATTGTGCTATGGGAAAAGAGCACATATACTGGTTACTGGTTCAAAGTATATACTGGGACCACATGGTCACCTGATGAATCTTGGTACGTAGACTATTTGTCAACCTAGAATAAAGTGTGAGGAAAATATAAGGTGGTAGATAGCATTACTCTGAATCGGAAAATCACTCACCCCACTTATTCTAATTGAATTAGCGAATGAAGTATTAGTAACATTATATAAATTACAAAGTCATATCAGAGCATCGGAGGCATGAATACATGGAACAGACTGACAGCTGTCAGGTTTGCAGGGATGGATGAAAGGTGAAGGGATTAAGCAAAAAAACTGTGCACGCACACACACACACACACCAGTGTGATGATGGCCAGAGGGAAAGGAGGATGTGGGGTATGAGGAGGTAGGCAAAGGGGGGATAAATTGGGACAATGGGGACAGAAGGAGACTCTGTATGGGGTGTTGGGTGCATGATGCAGTGTGCAGATGATGTGTTGTTGAGTTGTATACGTGAAATCTGTGTGGTTTTGTGAACAAAAGTCACACCAATAAATTCAATAAAAAATAAAATAAAATAATAAAAATTACAAAGTTATCACCAGATCAAAACACTATTTTCTTTTTCTTTTTTAAAAAATTATTTTATTGTTTTCAAATACAGTTGTCTGCATTTTCCCCCCACCATTCCCCCCACACCCCAGCTTTTCTCACATCCCTCCCCTGATTTCACCCCTCTTTGGTTTTATCCATGTGCCTTTTATAGTTCTTCCTGAAAACCCTCCCCCCTCTTCCCCTAATATCCCCTCCCACCTCTACTCTGCTTACTGTCAGATTGTTCTTAATTTCAGTGCCTCTGGTTATATTTTGCTTGCTTGCTTGTTTTGTTGACTAGGTTCCACTTAAAGGTGAGATCATATGGTATTTGTCTTTTACCACCTGGCTTATTTTGCTTAGCATAATGCTCTCCAGTTCCATCCATGCTGTCACAAAGAGTAGGAGCTCCTTCTTTCTCTCTGCTATGTAGTATTCCATTGTGTAAATGTACCACAGTTTTTTGATTCATTCATTTACTGATGGGCACCTAGGTTGCTTCTAGCATTTGGCTATTGTAAATTGTGCTGCTATGAACATTGGGGTGCATGGGTTTGTAAAATAGGAAGTCACCTCCAGAGATAACTTAGATGAGTAAATTAGTGCTTTTAGCTCTTAATTAAGCAGGCAATTGTATTTCTGATATTGATCTCCAATAAGCATATTGATGCTAACGCACTGCCAAAAGATGGGCAGGCAAAGACATTAATAAACTTTAGTTGCCAGTCAGCATTTTAGAAAAGAGAGTCTTGGGAAAGAGTAATTTATACTTTTAGTATTCTGAGATGTGTGAATGTGGAAAAAGATTAAAAACATTTCACTTGCTTGGTTTTTTGTCAAAACCATACCTCTCAAGAGAGATAGAGAAGATAATTTCAGTGTAGAGCATCTCTTCTACCCCAGTATGTGGCATTCAGGCTGTGAAACTCAGCAGCATGAGACAGTGCTGGGCTGATGGGTTACCTCAGTGACCCACAGGCAAGGACTGGAGATGGAGGGCATGGAGCACATCAGAGGGGCATTAGGAGCATTTTTCCAGAAAGCCTGTATGGCATGTCCATGGATAAATAAAAAATAGATGGCCTTGAGGCTCACCAGCCTCACAGGAAACTGGGTACTCAATCTTAAACCAAAAAGTCAACACAAGAAGAAACAGTGAATGATTTATTTCTAATCAATTGTCTTAAAAGACAATTCAGTTTGTTCACTTTGACCTTGTATTTGAACAAAGGTCTCATACACTTTTGTTACTTTGTAATAAAGGCATTTGTCACTTTTGATGGGATTAAAAGGCCTCTGTGTCTTTTTTGTTCTCATTTGCATGGATTATTTTTTTTTAGCAGTGATTTAAATCACAGGACAGAAGAAAGGTCAGAGACAGCTCCTAGGAAATTCAAGGAAAAAAGTAATTCTAAAACAATTACATACTTTTTTAAAATTTCAGTACATTTTGCAGAAAGTTTTATTGGCTATTGCCAAAGGATATTTTCCTTTGACCCTTTCAACAACTTCACCCGTCCTTTACCCATTTTAACTGATAGCTAAGCAGAAACTCTTACCCATTTTCGGAATAAAACAAATGCCTTGGCCAGGGTGTGGGCCTTTTCTGCCCAGGAAGTATGTTGTGTGCGCTTCAGATCAAGGTGACTGTGGACAGAAGGGAGACTGAGGGTACACTGCCAAGCAGATTATCTAAGTTTAGAGTCCTGCTTCCAACAGCTGGGATTCCAGTGCCTATGGCAGTAAATATTCAGCAACAGGAATCCTGTTACATCACTGGTCCCCTCTGAGTCAAGAAAACGTTTACGATGAGCAAGAAGACATTCTAAAGAAGCTTCATGGGACTGTTTCGAAAGAGAGGCAATCATGAGCACACTGTAAAACCTATTCCAGAAAAGTAAAGAACACCATGAGTGTTCTTTACCTGGAACTTCAAATGGAGTCTGAGTTTTCCATAAAGCAGAAAGTTAGAGAATAGAACAATAATAGGACTGAGATAGTATTTTGACATTACTATGCAGAGTTTTCTTCTTTATTTTCTCTTCATCCTCTTACTTTCCAAAGAGTTGACTCTGAGCTAGGGCTCCATTCAAGGGGTAGGGTAGGGTGGAGAATGAGAACTGCTTGATGGACATGTTTTCTCTTGGCTGTATTTCCAAAAGCCTACGCTCAAAAGGAGGAGTGGGTTCATGCTTGTAGGAGAAAATGCACTTTGCAGAAGTAGGAGTGTGTGAACCCCACTGCTCCCAACTCAAGCCCAATAGAGGAGAGGAGAAAAAGTCGTACGGGGGCTCTGGACTCTGCCTTTCGGTAACTTCTTTAGAAAGATGTCTCTACTCTGGGGGGAAGGCTGCCTAGCATGTCTGTATGTCTAGCAGGCATCCCAGAATGGCACAGAGGTAGCAGGGGTGCTGCAATCAGCAGCGATGGCATCTGGGAGCCAGTGGCCCATGGTCAGGGTATACCCTGCTCTGGTGCTTTAGAGCTGTGCCAGAACCAGGGTCTCATGGAAGAGCCCAGGAGCAGGGAAGGAAGTGCTGGGAATGCCTGGGATTGAGAGACTGGAAGTTACATGGCATGAAAGAAACATTAAAGCTATATTTCTCTCACTTACAAGTTTTCGGTGAGTTTTATACCTACCAAACTGATGCTTCCCAAGTAATACCTGCAACCTCCCACCGCCATCCCAATCCCAAAGCTGATTGCTATTATCATATATTAGCTTTGACTCTTAGAGACATTTCTATTAAATGGCATCACACTATCTGTTCTCTTTTACATCTGGCATCTTTTCCACAGCTCAATGTTGTTGAGTTTTATCTCATTGTTACACACTTTAGAACTTCATATTGTTCACTGCCAAGTAGAATTCTATTGCATTAATACACAATTGGTTTGCTTTTTCTGTCTATGATCATTTGATTTGTTTCCTGTTTTTGGCTTTAAAGAATAAAATGGCTATGAAGATTTGTTTACATGTCTTTTGTTTAAAAAATACAACTTTAATTCATATATCAAAAAAGAAACCACAATGAATGAGGAAGAAAGAAAAACAGAATTGAATCACATTGAAAGCATTACATAAAACTTGTAGTAGTGCAATAAAAAGAGTGCTTTGAAGAAAACTGATAGCCTTATATGCTATAATTTATAAGCATAAAAGAAGGTTAGAGGCTAAAAAACTGAATGGTTAGGGATTTAGTATTGGCCATGAGGGAATAACAAGTAACTTCTGCTAAAAATAACTATAAACCTGTACAAAATCTGTGAAGTGACCATTTTTAGGCAATGGACAGCAGGCAGCACAAGGGGAGCTCAACAGTGCTGCTGGTTTCTGCCCAGGGTGCCTTCCAAACTGAACACTGAGAAGTGGGGCCCAAACAGAAACCAGTCTGCGGCGAGGCAAAAGACACAGAGGTCAGAATCAGTGCTGCTGGGCTTCTGGGGTCTGTGAGGAGGGCCACTGGAAGATGGGAACTGCATGAATAAAGAGCCCCAGAAAACTGTAGTGAAATCCCCTTGATATTCTGGGCAGAGTGAGACTGAGGTCAGGCAGAGGATGGCTACTGGGGTGACGGTTCTGGTGGTGGTTCCAGAATGTGGGGAGACATTGGAATTCTGAGCTGGTGCTTAATAGTTTTTAACCACCCTTGTAGTAATTTTATACAGACAATACTTGTTAGGATTTACTTAAATATTTACTTTTTTTTTTGGTCTACCATTCTATCTTGCATCCTCCAACTAGAATCATTATTGGTTGTTTTTTTTAAGTAGGTTAACGTAAAAGTTCTTTTGAGACAAGTCTTTTGTTAATAGACTCTTCTGTTTTGTAAATTCATAAATATTTTATTTTGCTCTGGTTCCTGCAATACAGTTTTGTGGAATGCTGGATTACTGGCTGACTGAATTTCTCTCCACACTTTGTAGCTGTGAATGGTTGTATTTTAAGTTCCATCCCTGCCGTGGAGAAGTCTGGTCTTTCTCCTTTGCTCTTTTGCAGCTCCTCTGCAATGTTTCCAGGCAGCACTTATTTTTAGTATCTTGCTTAAGATGTGCTGCACTTTCTGGGGCCTTCTGGATTCATGTGTTTTTTTGTTTTGTCAGATTTGTAGGCACTATCATTTAAAGTATTTCTACTCCTCAATTGTCTCCTCCTGAGACATCAATTATTCATATATTAAATGTTTTCATTTAATCATCCTTGTCTCTTAACCTCGCTTTCATATTTTTCTTCTTGTTATTTTCTTCAGCAAGTGTTGGTTAAATTCTTTAGATATATCTTTTCTTTGGCTATATCTAAACTGCTGTTTAACTCAACCATTGTGTTTTGACATCAATTACATTTTTTATTTTCAGAAGTTTTGCTTCATGTTTCTCTATTAATTCCTGATACTCTTTATTATAGTTATGTCCTTTATGTTCACACAGGTCACACCAACTATTCAGCATCCTGCATCTGATTGCTCTAGCATCTACAGATGTGGGACCATAAAGTGGCTATTTATTGATTCAGTAATTTCCACTCATAGTTTGTCTTCTCATGTAAGTGGTAATTACTCTTCCTAAGATCATGATTGATTTTAGTCCTTTAGGTCAAAGAAGAGAATCCTGATTGACTCACATGGGAGACTGTTTTTTCTCCTGAAGGTGGTCCCCTGCCCTCTGGCTTCCCACTATCCCAATGCCCCTTTTGGGAGGAGACATAGTAATTATTCTTCAAGGTGATCTGTTGACATTAATTCAACAAATATTTATTAGCACCCATTGTGTGACTGACACAGTTCTAGGTGCTTGGGAAGTAAGTAACATTAAAAAATACCATAGGCTAATTGTTAAGAAGTGTTTTGGGAAAAAAAAATTAAAGCAGTATAGGAGGAATGAGTGTGCTTAGGGTGTTTGGGGAGATGTTTTGTGATTTTGAATGGTGTGGCAAGGAGACCCTTCCTGAAAAGATGCCATCTAAGCAAAGACCTCAGTGGGGTGAGGGAGCCAGGTATGGATACCTGAGGGATGAGCATTCTGGGTGAGAATAACAGCAGATGCTAAGACCCTGAGATGGAAAATGCCTGTTGTGTTGGAAGAACCACAGAGAGATCAACACGGCTGCAGGGAATAAGGGGGAACATAGCGGGTGAGGTCAGAGAGGAAGGAACATCAA
Organism: Anoura caudifer; assembly: GCA_004027475.1. Classification (NCBI taxonomy): domain Eukaryota; kingdom Metazoa; phylum Chordata; class Mammalia; order Chiroptera; family Phyllostomidae; genus Anoura; species Anoura caudifer. The sequence goes on along the minus strand of PVKU01012234.1, from coordinate 14,434 downwards.
ATTCTTAGGGGTTGGTAGGCTGCTGTAAGAATTTAGGCTTTTACTTTGCATAATATGGAAAGACACTGTGGTTTTCAGCAGGATGGTGACATGATCTGACTTAGGATCGAACAGGATCACTCTGGGTCCTGTGTTAAGAATAAATTTTAGAAAGAGCAAAGGAGTGAACAGGCAGGTCAGTTAGAAGGCCACTGTGATGATCCAGGTGAAAGAATGGTGTCATTGACCAGAGTGACAGCAGTGGAGCTCACAAGAAACAACCACAATCTGGGCTAGTCTGAAGGCTGAGCCAACAAGATTTGCTGATAGACTGGATGCAAGATGGAAGGGAAATAAGGATCCAAAGGGAGATGTGAAGGTATGAACACTTGGCAGGATGGAGTTGACATTCTTGAGAACACAAAGGCTATGCAGGAGCAGAAGTTGTTGTGGGGGAGAAAGATAAACTGAACATAGTAAGTTTGAGATATTTATTTGGTATTCAAATGGAGATGACCAGTACTTAGCCAGATATATGAATCTGAAGTTCAGGAAGAGGTCTGGGTTGGAAATATGAATTGGGAGTCCCACGAGACTGGATGGAAATTATCTTGAGACTGAATGTAGCTAGAGGGAAAAAAAAAGAGATGTAAGGACCAAATTCTTGCACATTCCAACATAAAGAGGTTGGGGGATAAGCAGGAGGAGCTAAAGTAGACTGAGACTCAGCAGCAATAAGTAAGAGGAAAACCCTGAGAAACACAGGAAACATGTGTCTCATACATAACACAATAATTGGCTGGGAGACAATGAGGTCTGAGATTTAACCTGATTGAAGTGTGTTCAAGAGGAAATGGGAAAAGAGGAACTGTACAATGAATGTAGGTGATTTTTAAGACTTGCTATACTTCAAAGAGGATCAGAGAAATAAGCAGTCTAGTGGGAAATGGGAGTCAGGGAGTTCTACTTTTTAAGAAGGATGAAATAATTGTATTTTGTATATTTATGAGAAAGATCCAGTAGAACAGGAAGGCAAGAGAGAAAAGGGAGAATTTCTGAAGTGATATCATTGAGTAAGGAAGAGGAGATTGGCTTCTGGGCTCAGGGAATAGCCATGGTTAGGGACAGGGACAATTCATTCATAGCCAACAGGAGGACAGTAGGGCTGCTATGCCCGTAAGAGCAGGTATTGAAATATGTGGTGATAAAAACTTGTGGAAGATTTCCTCTGACTTCTTAGAGCAAAAGCAGCCTCCATAGGAGGAATTGCTCTGTTTTCCCCAATTTTAACAGCTATTAACTGTGTAAACATTTGTACTCATTGGTCACATCAAGAGGGAGCCTTCTAAACTGGTTCTTTTTTTTTTTTTCCTTGCTATTATGAGCTTCTGTTTTTAAATATATTTTATTGATTATGCTATTAGAGTTGTCCTATTCCACCCTTTATTCCCCTCTGCCCTTCCCTCTTCTCCCACATGCATCCCACTCCCCCCCCTTAGTTCATGTCCATGAGTTATGCATATAAGTTCTTTGGCTTCTCCATTTCCTATACTGTTCTTAACCTCCCCTGTATATTTTGTACCTACAAATTATGCTTCTTATTCCCTGTACCCTTTCCCCCATTCTTCCCCCCTTCATCCCCCCTGACAACCCTCCATGTGATCTCCATTTTTCTGGTTCTCTTTCTCTTCTAGTGTTTGTTTAGTTTGTTTTGGGTTTTCTTTTTTTTTAGTTTCAGTTATTGATAGTTGTGAGTTTGTTGTCATTTTACTGTTCATCTTTTTTATCTTCTTTTTCTTAGATAAGTCCCTTTACCATTTCATATAATAAGTGCTTGGTGATGATGAACTATTTTAACTTGACCTTATCTGGGAAACACTTTACCTGCCCTTCCATTCGAAATAATAGCTTTGCTGGATAGAGTATTCTTGGATGTAGGTCCTTGCTTTTCATAACTTCAAATATTTCTTTCCAGCCCCTTCTTGCCTGCAAGGTTTCTTTAGAGAAATCAGCTGATAGTATAATGGGAACTCCTTTGTAGGTAACTGTCTCCTTTTCTCTTGCTGCTTTTAAGATTCTCTCTTTATCTTTAATCTTGGGTAATGTAATTATGATGCACTTGGAGGTGTTCCTCCTTGGATCCAACTTCTTTGGGACTCTCTGAGCTTTCTGGACTTACTGAAAGTCTATTTCCTTTGCCAGATTGGGGAAGTTCTCCTTCATTATATTTTCAAATAGGTTTTCCCTTTCTTGCTCTTCCTCTTCTCCTTTTGGTACTCCTATGATTAGGATGTTGAAGAGTTTAAAGTTGTCCGAGAGATTCCTAAGCCTCTCCTCATTGTTTTGAATACTTGTTTCTTCATTCTGTTCTGGTTGAATGTTTATTTCTTCCTTTTGTTTCAAACCATTGAGTTCAGTCCCAGTTTCTTTAGTGTCACTGCTGGTTCCCTGTGCGTTTTCCTTTATTTCACTTTTCATAGCCTTCACTTTTTCCTCTATTTTGCAACCATACTCAACCACTTCTGTGAACATCCTGAAAACCATTGTTTTGAACTGTGCATCTGATAGATTGGCTATCTCTTCATCACTTAGTTGTATTCTTTCTGGAGCTTTGATCTGTTCTTTCATTTGGGCCATTTTTTTTTTTTTTTTGCCTCTGGGCACACCTGTTACATGGTAAGGGGTTGAGCCTTAAGTATTCACCGGGGCAGGGCAACCCACGTTACTGCATTGTGGTTGTATGGGGGGGGAGGATCTGAGAGGGAACAGTGCTGCTTGCTCTGCTCTTGGCTGGCTTTCAGTCACATCCCCTGCTACCCACAAGCAAATTGGACTCTTTTGGTGCTAATTTTTGGGTGGGTGGGTTTGTGTATGTTTTAGGACCCTGCATGTTTCTCCAATGAACTCTCCTGTGAGGCTGGGAGTTTCTTCTGCCACCACAACCCCTACAGGTTTTTTCAGTCATAGGTTTGAGATTTTATATTCCCATGTCGGAACTCTGGGTTGGATGGTCTGTCTCACTCCCCAGTTGTTACTCCCAGTTTATCTGCATGAAAATATGGGACTGCCTGGTCCTCCAACTGCCACCTCACCCAGTTGGTCAGTTACTGCCTTGCCAGCCCAGGTCCTCCGTCCACTACCTCGCTGCAAGTCTTCTCTGCCCTACCTCCCCATCTCCACCCCTTCTAACAGTCTGGATGAATGTTTCTTTAATTTTTTGATTGTCGGACTTCTATACAGTTTGATTTTCTGGCAGTTCTCATTGTTTTTTGTTTTTTAATTTGTTGTTGTCTTTCTTTTAGTTGTGCGAGGAGGCATAGTGTATCTACCTATGCCTCCATCTTGGCTGGAAGTTAAGGTGGTTCTGTTAACACCAGTAACTCTTGCTTTTAAAGATTTTATTTATTTTGAGAGAGAGAGGAAGGGAGGGAGAAAGAAAGGGAAGGAAATATTGATGTGTGAGATATACATTGATCAGTTGCCTTTCCCATGCCCCCAAGTGGGGACCTGGCCCACAACCCAAGCGTGTGACCTGACTGGGAATTAAATGAGCAACCTTTTGGTTTGCAGGCCAGCCTCAATCCACTAAGCCATACCAGCCAGGGCAGGAACTCTTGAACAAGATGTAGATACCTCTGCTGACTAGGAGAAGATACCAGCTCTGAGAAAACACAGAGAGCATGGACAGGAGTTTGAGCAGCTGAGGACAGTGGTGGAGAAGATAGTGAATGGATGCTATGACCTCATCGGAAAGCTCAGAGAGAACTGAAGAAGTACTAGGTGATATTTATTGTGCCTCTAAGACCTGGTGGGAAGCAAGACTAGTGAGCTGGTCATAAATAGTAATGCTTCTTTTCTTTCAAATAAAACTTTAGTGTGCTACTTCACCATCAGCATGTTTGCAAGAATGTGTCATATGACTAGGATGTACTAGTGTGTAATGTTTTTGCTCAATTGAACTCTCTGGGCTAGGCTTGATCTAAAAGCAGCAATATTTTTAAAAAGGTCATTTAGGATATTTAGAATACTGTGGAATCTCCAATAAAAATGAAATATAGGATTGTAATCTGCTGTTAAAATAAGTACAGAGCAGTAAGCCTTCTAATTTTTTAGCACTTGAAGAATATCTAGGTAGGGGGAAACACTGACCACTTGACAGTGCTGCCCATTAGTGTTGCCTTCCCCTGGGATTCACCTATTCTAGTTCCCACTGATGCTATGTCTTTGGGGCTTAGGTACATATGTTTCTTCCTATAATTCTCTATCCCATTTCCTTGATTAGTCAGGGTACAGTTGAGATAACTGCTGTTTTCAAAAAGCATTCCTAGCTATGGCTGCTATGGCTCAGTGGATTGAGCACCGGCCTGTGAACCATAGGGTCTCCAGTTCAATTCCTAGTCAGGGCACATGCTTGGGTTGAAGGCCAACTCCCCAGTAGGGGTGCACAAGAGGCAAAACCACACATTGATATTTCTCTCCCTCTCCTTCTCCTTCCCTTCCCCCTCTATCTAAAGTAAATAAATAAATTATTTTAAAAAACAAAAAGCATTCCTAAATAACATAACTTAAAGAAAATAATCACGGGTAACTTAAAGCATAAGTTCAGTTCGCCTTCTCAGTGCACCTTCTCTGCTTCTGTGATACTAGATTACCAGCTCTGACTTCTGGGTCTGTGACATAAGAACCTTCAAGAGCATGACCTTCCCAAAAAGCAGTGAGAATACCAACAAAAATGGTCAAACTCAACTTTTTTTACAACTCTGGAAAATAACCAAAGAATTGCAAAAATCTTAAGAGCACAACTGTATTTCAAATAAATTATTGGATTTTGCTAGGGGTAGCAAGCTCTATGTTTTTCAACTTGTAGTCTTGAAAACCAGCAGCTTTGCAAGTATGATGACTATAAAAATTATTAGTCCAGGAGCCACTGGAGGAACCAGAATGGGTTTGGAGCCCTCCAAAAGCCTCATCTCTGGAGAACTGTTACCACTTGACCCATATGGCAGTTCCTTTCGAAAATGTATTGTCAGGGATTGTCTTTTTAATCTGACTCTAAGATGGTTGTGTGCAAACAGCCTTATCCCTAAGAGTTTATCAAAAAACAGGTAGCAGTACTTAACAGCATAGCTGCCCAAGGGAAAAATATCAGCTGGGAGTAAAAAGGGCTGAAAAACTTAAAAGGAAATATTAGAGACTGACATGTACATAGGGAATATTGAAAAACTTGGACATATTGCCAGGGATCTAAAAAATCATGTGCATGTGCCAATCCTGGGGATAGTATGAAAAGGCCTTCACCTCCAGCCTTCAGCAGAATTTGAGGCTTTGTGTGAGTAGTAAGGGAAGGCTAGGCAGAGTTGGGACCTGCCTGCTGGAGTGCCAAGGACATGTCCGCGCACACAGGAAGAGCCTCACAGCCAAGGCGTAGCAAGGTATGGGTCAAAGCATTGAAGGTGGTCTCTAACCAGTTATTACTGGATCACCAAGCTGATTTTCAACATTGTTATATTATATTACTTAAAACATTTAGCTTTTCACAGAATTGTATAAGACATGCAAAATATGAAGGACAGTAATGCTCAGATGGGAAGAAAACAGTCAAGAGAAGATTTCCCCAGCAAAGTCCAGGTATTTAAATTACTTTAAAAATACTTTTTTTTTCAATTCCCATTTAGTTTTGGCTCTTGGGGCAATATCATTTTTTCAATATGATAAAAAGCAAGTTCAAGACAAAACAGAAATTTGAAGTGTAGGTTAGGCCAACATCAAGGGTGGCAGGGGGAAGGCAATAGCAAAAGGAATGAGATGTCAAAAGACAAAAGGTGTCCCATCCGCTCCCCTTCAGGGAATGACTCCAACGTTTTGGTGGCAGTACATACCTTTTCACACACATACCAGACCGCCATTCCTTTTTGTGTAAGAAAAGGTCGAGATGGGGGGGGTGCGCCTTTCTGGAGGTGTAGAGACCAAGACTGGTCATCCTCCCCACTTTACCTCCTCCTCTATCCAAGGAAAGGAAGCTATTCAATATGAGAGGTAAAGTGAAAAAGGAAAGGATCCCACTTGACAGAGTGCAGCCGACCCCTGCAAAGGAAACAACTCAGGACAGAGCTTAAGAGAGACTGAAAACTGAGGTAATACTATTCATACGTCCCCCAAAACTGAGGGTGGAGCAGGGAAAAATACCTGGAAACTAGAACAGCCCAGATCCATTCTCCAAAACGCTTCTAGAATGGGAAACCCCACCTGCTAGAGTTAGCATCATTCCCTTTCCCCTTGGCTACCACATGGGCTTAGGATGGTGTTTTCAGCACACAGTCCTAAATGGGATCTGGATGAGATCCAGCTTCTGGGAGAATTATGTCGAAAACAGAGGAGAATGTTAACTGGACAGATGGGAGGAATGAGCAATAGCAGGAAATGCAAGATTACCCCCAAATGTCAGAAATATAGATTTTCTGGAGTGAAAAGAGAGAGGAGACATTCAACAAGCAACAAATATTTATTGAGTGCCTGCTACCTGCGAAGCACTGTTCTAGAACACCCCTAAAAGAAAAAAAGGCAGAAGATGCAAATTCTGAGGGAGAGTAAAAGAGCAATTGAGGAAGAAGGCTAAGGGAACTGAAAAGCCTCAGTGACAGACTTGCCCTTAAGCCTCCTCACCAAAATCCTCCTCCTCTTCTGTGGTGGGGTCCCGATACTGCTGGTACTTGGAGATGAGGCCATTCTTGCTGCTCTCAGCCTTGGTGAACTCCATCTCATCTGTCCTTCTCCCATGTTACCAGTGCAGGAATGCCTTCTGGTGGACCATGGCTGTGAACTGCTCTGAGATGTGCTTGAACAGCTTCTGTATGGCCATGCTGTTGCCAATGAAGGTGACTGCCATCTTCAGGCCACTGGATGGGATGTCACAGACAGCCATCTTGACATTGTTGGGCATCCACTTCACAAAGTAGCTGCTGTTCTTGTTTTGCACATTGAGCATCTGCTCACCCACCTCTTTCATGGACATCCACCCACAGAAGATAGCAGCCATGGTTGAGGTACTGGCCATGGCAGGGGTCATAGCAGCCATCATGTTCTTGGCATCAAATACCTGCTGGGTGAGTTTGGGCACAAGGAGGGCCTGATACTGCTGGCTTCTACAGCTGGTTAGAGGGGCAAAGCCAGTCATGAAGAAGTGGAGGCATGGGAAGGGGACCATATTGACTGCCAGCTTGCAGAGGTCAACATTGAGCTGGCCAGGAAAGCAGAGGAAGGTAGTGACACCACTGTGGTGGCTGAGATGAAGTGATTCAGATCACCATAGATTGGTGTGGTCAGCTTGAGGGTTTGGAAGCAGATGTCTGTTGTAAACTGCCTTATTATAAATGCAGAAGGTCTCATTGATATTCTCTACCAACTGATGGATAGAGATGGTGGTGCTATAGGCCTCAACCATGGTGTCAGACACTTTGGGTGAAGGTACCACACTGAAGGTGTTATTGATGCAGTCAGGATACTCTTCACAGATCTTGCTGATAAGCAAAGTGCCCATTCCAGAGCCTGTGCCTTGACACAGTGAGTGGGTCAGCTGGAAGCTCTTCAGGCAATCACAGCTTTCAGTATCCTTCTATACCACATTCAGAACTGAGTCAACCAGCTTGTCCTCCTTTGTATTGTGGCCCTTGACCCAGTTGTTGCCTGTCCCAGACTGGCAAAGTTGTCTGGTCTGAAGATCTGGCCAAAAGGATCCAAGCAAACAAAGTCCATGGTACCAGGTTCTAGATCCACCAAGAAAGCACAAGGAACATATTTTCCACCTGTGGCTTCATTATAATACACAGAGATGTAATCCAGCTGCAGGTTGCTGTCCCTGTGGTAGGTGCCAGTGGGGTTGATGCAAAGTTCATCATTGATCACCTCCCAGAACTTGTCAACAATCTGACTGCCACAAATGGCCCATCTGGATGTGCACGATTTCTCTCATGGTTCAAATTAAATTTTTGTTCATCTCAAAAAAAAATCAGGCAATAAAATATAATTTTTTTTCTTTGCTGCTGCTCACAGGCTGGTAGAATGGGACGTGCCCTGGAGGCTGGAGCAGCAAGGTCAGAACACTGTGGCAGGAAGGTTCTGATAGTGGAAAAAGATTTTAAATCAGCTATTATGAGTTTGTTCAAACAACAATGCTTAAATAATTAAAGGAAATATAAAAATGATGTTTACCAAATAGAGAATAACAATAAACAGAAATTTTAAAACAGAAACAAATAGAAGTTTTGCAGTTTGAAATGAAAAATTCACCAGAGGGGCTCAACAGCAAATTGAATTGGCAGAAGAAAATAATCAGAAAGCTTGAAGATATATCACCTGAAATTACCATATTTTGCCATGTATAATGGACACTTTTTTTGCCCTAATTTTTGAGGGAAACATAAGGACACATATTATACATGGGTAGAACTAATTCCATGCATAATGCAAATTATACATGGGAATTGGCAGTAAAACCTTGGGTGAACATTATATACAGCAAAATACAGTATCTAGTCTGAGGAACAGAGAGAAGAAAGAATGAAGAAAATGAAAAGAGCTTTGGAGGCCTGTGGGTCATCACAAAGCATAACTTTGTATGCTGATGGGAATCCCAGAAGAAGAGGAGAGAGAGAAAGGAACAGAAAGTATATTTGAATAAATAATGACTGAATGCTGGATTATCCCAGTCCTGTCTTATTTTTCATTGAATCTCCTTGGGAGTTTATATTCTTGCCCTAAAGAAACAGTACAATTTGCAGACACCTTACATGGTTCTTGCTTTCTGGCTTCTACCATGTCTCACCAGCCAAAGTAAAACAGAACAAAAGAAAAAAGAAAAGAGACTTTGGAGTATGTTTTATATTTGAATTTCAGCACTATCACTTATTAATTAGGTGACCTAGGGAATTACTTCTCCAGGCCTCAGTTTCTTCCATTATTGAAATAAATATAATTGTACTTTATTCATAGGATTCTTGTGAGGTTAAAAATTATATATCTGGCTTTTAATGGACAATAACACTTCACTGCCCTCCTTTTCTAGTTAGCTGATCCACCTAAGAGAATGGTTTCAAATAATGGCAAACTGTTTCAGTGTGGAATACTTTGTTAATGGAACTCAATTTCTAAAAACTCATTCCTTACCAAGAATGGTAAAGAATGAGGAGAAAAACTGAAGCATTCCATCTAAAGATTTGATGAGGACAGGGAAGGAAAAGAATATCCCTCCTCTTCCCTTCCAGAGCCAAATCCTAGGGAAGCTGCTGATCTCAGAGCTATGGGGAGGGCTGAGACCAATATGCTCAAAATAGCAACTTGAATGATCCAATAAAATGGAAGGGAGCCCATAATGGAAATACCAGTACAATAATGAAAGCAATAGCTGTGGTTTGAGAGTAAAGGAAAGTGGACTAGGGTAAAAACTTGAGAGAGGCAATGTTAATTTTTCTCCTTTTTAAAAATATATTTTATTGATTATGCTATTACAGTTGTCCCATTTTTTCATCCCCTTTATTTCCCTCTACTTTGCATGCCCCCTCCCAATAGCATTCTCCCCCTCTTAGTTCATGTCCATGGGTCATACATATAAGTTCTTTGGCTTCTCCATGTCCTATACTATATTCTTAACTTCCTCTTGTCTGCTTTGTACCTACCATTTATGCTTCTTATTCCCTGTACCTTTTCCCCCATTCTCTCCCTTCCCCATCCCTGCTGTTAACCCTCCATGTGACCTCCATTTCTCCAGTTCTCTTCCTCTTCTAGTGTTTACTTAGTTTGTCTGTGTGTTTGTTTGTTTTTTAGGTTCAGTTGTTGATAGTTGTGAGTTTGTTGTCATTTTACTGTTCATTTTTTGGATCTTCTTTTTCTTAGATAAGTCCCTTTAATAAGTCATATAATAAGGGCTTGATGACGATGAACTCCTTTAACTTGACCTTATCTGGGAAGCATTTTATCTTTCCTTCCATTCTAAATGATAGCTTTGCCCAATAGAGTATTCTTGTATGTATGTCCTTACCTTTCATGATTTCAAATACTTCTTTCCAGCCCATTCTTGCCTGTAAGGTTTCTTTTGAGACATCAGCTGATAGTATAATGGGAACTCCTTTGTAGGTAACTGTCTCCTTTTCTCTTGCTGCTTTTAAGATTCTCTCTTTATCTTTAATCTTGGGTAATGTAATTATGATGCACTTGGGTGTGTTCCTCCTTGGATCCAACTTCTTTGGGACTCTCTGAGCTTTCTGGACTTCCTGGAAGTCTATTTTCTTTGCTGGATAAGGGAAGTTCTCCTTCATTATGTTTTCAAATAAGTTTTCAATTGCTTGCTCTTCCTCTTCTCTTTCTGGCAGCCCCATGATTCAGACATTGGAATGTTTAAAGTTGTCCGAGAGGTTCCTAAGCCTCTCCTCATTTTTTTGAATTCTTGTTTCTTCATTCTGTTCTAGTTGAATATTTATTTCTTCCTTCTGGTCCAAATCATTAATTTGAGTCCTGGTTTCCTTCCCTCCACTGTTGGTTCCCTGTATATTTTTCTTTATTTCATTTTGCATAGCCTTCACTTCTTCCTCTATTTTGTGACCATACTCAACCACTTCTGGGAGAATCCTCATTACCAGTGTTTCCAACTTTGCATCTAATAGGTTGCCTATCTCCTTATCACTTAGTTCTATTTTTGGAGCTTTGATCTGTTCTTTCATTTGGGAGATATATATATAGTTTCGGTGTGCCTATTATGTTGTAAGGGGCAAAGACTTAGGTTTTTGCCAGGGTGGGGTAACCCTGTGTTGTGGCACTGTATGTGGAGGAGGGGTCAGAGAGGGATCAATGCCACTTACTGGGCCTTCAAGCAGGCTTTCAGCCACTTCTCCTGCTACCCACAAGCAAATTGGGTCCTTCTGGTGCTGATTCCCACATGGGTGTGCGTGTGTGTATGTTCTAGGACCTTGTGGGTCTTTCCAAGGAACACTCCTATGAGGCTCAGAGTTTCTCTGACCACCACACCCCCTACAGGTTTTTCCAATCAGAGATTTTGAGGCTTTATTTCCCTGCACTGCAACCCTGGGTTGCACAGTCTGTCTTCCTCCCCAGTTGTTCCTCCTGGTTTATCCAAATGCAAATGTGGGATTGCTTAGTCCTCCAGCCACCTCATTGCCACATCCTCTCCTCTCTGGCTGTCCATCTCTGCCCCTCTCCCCACCTGTCTGGGTGAATGTTTCTTTTTTAACTCCTTGGTTGTTAGACTTCCATACAGCTTGATTTTCTGGCAGTTCTGTTTTTGTTTGTTTGTTTGTTTGTATTTAAATCTGTTGTTGTCCTTCTTTTGGTTGTGTGAAGAGGCAAAGTGAATGTACCTATGCTTCCATCTTGTCCAGAAGTCTGATTTTTCTCTTTCTTAATGTGCTAGGGCCAGGCATTAATTTACTGACTGACAAAAGTGAGCTTTACATTGTCCCCCACCCCCAACCCTTAGGACATAACTCTCAAAATTCCTAAATTTGCCAGAAAATATACCATACATGTTTTCTTTTTTGCTTTTTATTTTTTATTTTTTAAATTTTATTTTAATTGTTGTTCTTAAACAGTTTTCTGTCTTCTACTCCCATCCCAGCCCACCGCCCCAGCCCTCCCCACCTCCCTCCCATTTCCACCACCCCCTAGCTTTTGTCCATGTGTCTTTCATACTTGTTACTCTAAACCCTTCCCCTTTACCCTGGATATTCCTATCCCTCTCCTCTCTTGTTCTCAATTTCAGTGTCTTTGGTTATATTATGCTTGTTTCTTTGTTCGTTCTGTTAATTAGGATCCTGTTAAAGGTGAGATCATATGGTATTTGTCTTTCACCTCCTGGCTTATTTCGCTTAGCATAATGCTCTCCAGTTCCATCCATGCAGTCGTGAAGGGTAGGAGCTCCTTCTTTCTTTCTGCTGCATAGAATTCCATTGTGTAAATGTACCAAACTTTCTTGATCCATTCATTTACTGATGGACACCTAGGTTGCTTCCAACATTTGGCTATTGTAAATTATGCTGCTATGAACATTGGGGTGTATAGGCTCTTCTGGATTGATGTTTGAGGGTTTCTAGGATATAATCCTAGCAGTGGAATTGCTGGGTCAAAAGGTAGGTCCATTTTTAGTTTTCTTAGAAAATTCCATACTGCTTTCCACAGTGGTTGTACCAGTCTGCAATCCCACCAACAGTGTACTAGGGTCCCCTTTTCTCCACAACCTCTCCAAAACTTGTTGTTTGTTGCTTTGTTTATGATGGCCATTCTGAATGGTGTGAGGTGGTATCTCATTGTGGTTTTAATTTGCATCTCTCTGATAGCTAGCGATATTGAGCATCTTTTCATGTGTTTCTGGATCTTCTGTATGTCCTCCTTGAAGAAGTGTCTGTTCAAGTCTTTTGCCCATTTTTTAATTGGGTTGCTAGTCTTCTTAGAGTGGAGTCATGTAAGTTCTTTATATATTTTGGAGATTAAGCCCTTGTCTGAGGTATCATTGGCAAATAGGTTTTCCCATAGAGTTGGTTCTCTTTTTATTTTAATACTGTTTTCTTTAGCCATGCAGAAGCTTTTTATTTTGATGAGATCCCATTTGTTTATTCTTTCCTTTATGTCCCTTGCTTTAGGGGACATATCAGTAAAAATGTTGTTGTGTGAAATGTCTGAGATTTTCCTGCCTACATTCTCCTCTAGGACTTTAATGGTGTTGTGGCTTATATTTAAATCTTTTATCCACCTTGAATTTATTTTTGTGCACAGTGTAAGTTGGTGTTCAGGTTTCATTTTTTTGCATGTAGCTGTCCAGTTCTCCCAACACCACTTGTTGAAGAGGCTACTTTTACTCCATTTTATGTTGCTGCCTCCTTTGTCAAATATTAATTGATCATAGAGAACTGGGTTTACTTCTGGGCTCTCTATTCTATTCCACTGGTCCATGTGTCTGTTTTTGTGCCAGTACCAGGCTGTTTTGATTACAGTGGCCTTGTAATACAGTTTGGTGACAGGTATTGTAATCGCTCCTACTTTGTTCTTCTTTCTCAAAATTGCTGCAGCTATTTGAGGTGGTTTATGGATCCATATAAATTTTTGAAGTGTTTGTTCTATATCTGTGAAATATGTCATTGGTAATTTAATAGGTATTGCATTGAATCTGTAAGTTGCTTTGGGTACTATGGACATTTTGATGATGTTAATTCTTCCAATCCATGAACACGTTATATGTTTCCATTTGTTTGTGTCTTCTTTGATTTCTTTCTACCCTGTTGTGTAGTTTTCTGCATACAGGTCTTTTACCTCTTTGGTTAGGTTATTCCTAGGTATTTTATTTTTCTTTTTGCTATATCAAATGGGATTTTTTTCTTGATTTCTGCTTCTGCTGTTTCATTGTTGGTATACAGAAATGCCTTTGATTTTTGGATATTGACTTTGTATCCTGCTGTTTGGCCAAATTCATTTACTAGGTTGAGCAGCTTTTTGGCTGAGTCTATAGGATTTTCTATGTACACTATCATGTCATCTGCAAATGATGATAGTTTTGTTTCCTCCTTTCCAATTTGGTTGCCTTTTATTTCCTTTTCTTGTCTAATCTGTGTGGCCAATACTTCCAATACTATATTGAATAGAGGTGGTGAAAGTGGACAACCTTGTCTTGTTCCTGATCTTAGTGGAAAAGATTTTAGCTTTTGCCCATTGAGTATGATGTTGGCTGTAGGTCTCTCATATATGGCCTTTATTATGTTGAGGAATGCTCCCTCAATTCCGACTTGGCTGAGTGTTTTTATCATAAATGGGTGCTGTACCTTATCAAATGCTTTTTCTGCATCTATTCATATGATCATGCGATTTTTGTCTTTGCTTTTGTTTATGTGATGTATTACATCTACTGATTTGCATATGTTGAACCATCCTTGCATCCCTGGGATGAATCCCACTTGGTCATGGTGTATGATCTTTTTAATGTATTGTTGGATGCGGTTTGCCAATATTTTGTTGAGGATTTTAGCGTCTATGTTCATCAGCAATATGGGCCTGAAGTTTTCTTTCCTTGTTATGTCTTTATCTGGTTTTGGGATTAGAATGATGCTGGCTTTATAGAAAGGGTTTGGGAGTCTTCCATCATTTTGGAATTTTTTGAAAATTTTGTGAAGGATAGGGGTTAGCTCTTCCTTAAATGCTTTGTAAAATTCTCCTGTGAAACCATCTGGTCCTGGGCTTTTGTGTGTTGGGAGTTTTTTGATTACTGCTTCAATTTCATCTGCTGCTATTGGTCGGTTCAGGCTTTCTGCTTCTTCTTCATTGAGTTTTGGGAGATTATATTTTTCTAGAAACTTGTCCATTTCACCTATGTTTTCGAATTTTTTGGCATACAGTTCTTCATAGTAATTTCTTACAATCCTTTGTATTTCTGTGGTGTCAGTTGTAATCTCTCCTCTTTCAT
>PVKU01012233.1:0-36941 GCA_004027475.1 Anoura caudifer | reverse complement strand
GTACGTTACTTCCTTTTTCTCCCTTGCTGCCTTTAAGATTCTCTCTCTGTCTTGGAATCTTGCCATTTTAATTATGATGTGTCTTGCAGTGGGCTTCCTTGGATTCCTCTTGATTGGGACTCTCTGTGTTTCCTGGATTTGTGTGACTTTTCCTGTTATCATATTAGGGAAGTTTTCCATCATCACTTTTTCAAAAAGGGTTTCCAATCCTTGCTCTTCTTTTTCTCTTTCTGGTATCCCTATTATACGGATATTATTACATTTCATATTGTCTTGCATTTCTCTTTATCCCTCTTCATTCTTTTTGAGCCTCTTTTCCTTTTCTTGCTCTTTCTGGGTGTTTTTTTTCTACTTGGTCCTCCAACTCACTAATCCGATCTTCTGCTTCATCAGTTCTGCTTTTCATTCTTTCCACTGTATTCTTCAGTTCAGAAATTGTACTCTTCATTTCCTCTTGGCCCTTGTTGATAGTTTCTATTTCCCTTTTTTATGTTGATATAGTTTGCAGTGAGTTCATCGTAGCTTCCCTGTAGTTTTTGGTAGCTCATTGAGAGCTCATGGAGCTTCCTGACAACCATTGTTTTGAACTCAAAATCTGACAGTTGAGCTGCCTCTGTTTCATTTAGCATTCTTTCTGGGGCTTCCTCCTTTCCTTTCATTTGGGGATTATTTCTTTGTCTTCCCATTGTTTTTGAGGTTCTTCTTATTAGCCTTAACTTCTTAAATTCATCTGTTCTGGCTCCCTGGGTTTATGGTGTGAACTGTGGTAGAATACCTGTGAGATTCAGAGGAGCTGTCTGCTTCAGGTATCCTGGTGTTCACAGATTCCGCTGTCTTATCTGTTGAAATGCTCTCTCCTTGGGATCCTCTCTGTTTTTTTTTTTTTTTTTTTTTTTCACAATTCCAGGGATGGTTTTTTGTTGTTGTTTTGTTCTGTTTTGTTTTTGTCGTCTGGTCCTCCAGTGTCCACTACAATTCCTTGGTCTCCTGACTTCAAATATGCTGTGTTTCTGATGGCTGTTTGCTCCTTTCCGATGCACATCAGCCAAAATACTCTCCTGTGTGTAGGGGGGAGCGAAATATGCTCCTTGCTACTGCGCCACCATCTTAGATCTCTTGCTGAGTGTTTTATCATAAATGGGTGTTGTACCTTATCAAATGCTTTTTCCGAATCTGTTGATATGATCATGTGATTTTTGTCTTTGTTTTTGTTTATGTGATGTATTACATTTACTGATTTGCAAATATTGAACCATCCTGGCATCTGTGGGATGAATCCCACTTGGACATGGTGTATGATCTTTTAATGTATTGTTGGATGCGGTTTGCCAATATTTTGTTGAGGATTTTAGCATCTATGTTCATTAGCAATATGGGCATGAAGTTTTCTTTCTTTGTTGTTTCTTTATCTGGTTTGGGGATTAGGGTAATGGTGGCTTCATAAAAATGTTTGGGGGTCTTCCTTCATTTTGGAATTTTTCGAAAACTTTGTGAAGGATAGGGATTAGCTCTTCCTTAATTGCTTTGTCAAATTCTACTGTGAAATCATCCAGTCCCGGGCTTTTGTGTGTCGGGAGTTTTTTGATCACTGCTTCATTTTCATTTGTTGTTATTGGTCTGTTCAGGCTTTCTGCGTCTTCTTCATTGAGTTTTGGTAGATTATATTTTTCTAGAAACTTGTCAATTTCACCTAGGTTTTCAAATTTCTTGGCATAAAGTTTTTCATAGTAATTTCTTACAATCCTTTGTATTGCTGTGGTGTCAGTTGTAATCTCCTTTCATTTCTGATTGTGTTTATTTTGGTCTTCTCTCTTTTTTTGCTTGATGAGCCTGTTTAATGGCTTGCTGATTTTTTTATTTTTTCAAAGAACCAGCTCCTGGATTCATTGATTCTTAGAATTGTGCTCTTAGTCTCTATGTCATTTAATTCTTCTCTAATCTTGGTCATTTCCTTCATTCCACTTGCTCTGGGCTATCTTTGTTGTTGTTCCTCAAGTTCTTGTAGGTGTAGGGTTAGGTTGTTTGTTTGAAATGTTTCTATCTTTTTCAGGTAAGCATGTATCACTATGAACTTCCCTCTGAGGATTGCCTTTGCTATGTCCCATAAGTTTTGGGTGTGGTTAGTTCATTTTGCTTTGTTGCCAGAAACTTTTTGATTTCTTCCCTAATTTAATTCTTGACCCATTCATTGTTTAATATCATGGTATTCAGTCTCCATGATTTTGAGGGTTTTGGGTTTTCCCCCTTGGGGTTAATTTCTAGTTTCAGTCCCTTGTGGTCAGAGAAAATGTTTGGTATGATATCAATTTTCTTGAATTTGATGAGGCTTATTTTGTGTCCTATCATATGGTCTATCTTTGAAAATGTTCCATGTGCATTTGAAAAGAATGTGTGTTTAGTTCCTTTGGGATGAAGGGCTCTCTATATATCAGTTAAGGGCATTTCATCTAGAGTGTTGTTCAATGCCACAATATCTTTGTTGATATTTTGTTTAGAACACCTGTCCATTTTTGACGGTGGGGTGTTAAAATCCCCTACCGTAATTGTGTTGCAGTCAATATCTTTCTTGAAGTCCTGTAAGATTTTCTTTATGTATTTAGGTGCTCCTATGTTGGGTGCATGTATATTTACCATGTTTATGTCTTCTTGGTGGATTCTTCTCTTGAGTATTATGAAGTGACCTTCTGGGTCTCTCTTTATGGCTCTTCTTTTGAAGTCTATTTTGACTGATATGAGTATTGCTACCACTGCTTTTTTTTTCTGTCCATTTACTTGGAAACTTTGTCTCCAGCTCTTCACTTTGAGTCTTTGTAGGTCTTTTGTCCTGAGATGGGTCTCTTGTAGGAAGCATATGTATGGGTCATGCTTTCTTATCCATTCAGCTATTCTATGTCTTTTGATTGGATCATTTAATCCATTTACATTTAAGGTCATTATTGATAGGTACTGATTCATTGCCATTTTCGTACCTATGTTCATCTCTCTCTCTCTCTCCCTCCCTTCCTTTACTTAAAGCAGTTCCTTTAGCATCTCTTGCATAACTGGTTTGGTAGAGGTGTATTCTTTTAGACTTCTTTTGTCTGGGAAGCTCTTTATTTGGCCTTCTATCTTGATTGAAAGCCTTGCTGGGTAAAGTAGTCTTGGTTGCAGGCCTTTGGTTCTCATTAATTGGAATATTTCTTGCCATTCTCTTCTTGCTTGGAACATTTCCATTGAGAAGTCAGCTGCTAACCTTATCGGGGTTCCCTTTTATGTTACTTCCCTTTTCTCCCTTCCTGCCTATAAGATTCTCTCTTTGCCTTGGAATGTTGCCATTTTAATTATGATGTGTCTTGAAGTGGGCCTCTTCGGGTTCCTCTTGATTGGGACTCTGTGTTTCCTGGATTTGTGTGACTTTTTCTTTCATCAAATTAGGGAAGTTTTCCATCATTTCTTTTCAAATAGGTTTTCTATCCCTTGCTCTTTTTCTTCTCCATCTGGAAGCCCTGTTATAGGGATATTATTACGTTTTATATTGCCTTGCATTTCTCTTAATCCTCTTCATTCTTTCTGAGCCTTTTTTCCTTTTCTTGCTCTTTCTTGGTGTTTTTTTATTTTTCTATTTTGTCCTCCAGCTTGCTGATCGGATCTTCTGCTTCATGAATTCTGCTTTTTATTCCTTCTACTGTGTTCTTAAGTTCAGAAATTATGTTCTTCATAACCTCTTCATTTGTTCTTCATATGTTCTTCTTTTCCTCTTAGCCCTTGTTGATAGTTTCTATTTCCTTTTTTATGTTGATATAGTTTGCAGTGAGTTCATCGTATTCCCCTGTAGTTTCCAGTAGCTCTTTGAATGCTCTTGGAGTTTCCTGACAACTATTGGTTTGAACTAAAAATCTGATAGTTGAGTTGCGTCCATTTCATTTAGCATTCTTTCTGGGGCTTCCCCCTTTTCTTTCATTTGGGGAATTTTTTTTTTTGTTGTCTTCTCATTGTTTTTGAGACTCTTCTTGTCAGCCTCAGCTTCTTAAATTGATCTGTTCTGGCTCCCTGGGTTTATGGTGTGAACTTCTGTGGTAGAATACCTGTGAGATTCAGTAATGCCGTCTCCTTCAGGTATCCTGGTATTCACAGCCTCCACTGTTTCAGCTAGGATCACGGGTGTGTGCTCTGCTCTTCCACAAAGCCCCTTCCTCTGGTTGCCGGTTGCAGAGCTGCCTCCAGTCCCAGTCCCAAGGCTGCCTCTGGTTGCTCAACTGCCCCCACTCGCAGGGCCTCCTCCATCACTGGGCCACCCCCTGTCGCAGGGCCTCCTCTGGTCACTGAGCCTCCTCCAGTCACAGAGCTGCCCCCAGTGACTTGGCCACCCCCGGTCACAGGGCCACCCCCGGTTGCAAGGCCACCCCCATTCACAGAGCCTCATCTGGTCACTCAGTCACCCCAGGTCACAGGGCCTCCTCTGGACTCAGGACCTCCTCCGATTGCAGGGCCTCCTCCAGTCGTTTCTCAGTTGTTGGGATTAGCCTTGTGATCCCTCTTTGGGACTGACCCTGGTCCTTTCACAGCTCCAGGTCTTATTGGGTGAAAAAGCTACTCAGACTCACTCCCTCTGGGCTCTAGTGACAGGGTAGCAGGTTGAAGGGCACCAGTGGCATGCAGGGGGAGGCTGAGGTGTTTGGTATCAAAGCAAGCAGAGGCTGTTGTCCATTTTCTTGGTCTTCTTCCCACAGAGCCAACATACTGGTAGCGTATCTAAGATTCCATCAACCTCACTTTATTTATCTTAATAAAAGGAATAAATAATAGTGCTCCATCTGATAGGTTTTCAATAGGAAAATAACCAATACAAATGATAATTGAATGCAGCACACGATAAAGCAAATGGGTCAAATAGCTCTGGAAATGAACATGCATAGCAAGAAATAACCCTTTATTTTATTTTATTTTATTTTATTTTATTTTATTTTATTTTGTAGTAAATTGATTGATTTTGGACAGTTGAGCCATTGCTTTATTCTTTGAGTATTTCTCTTTACACTCCTACTTTGTGAAAGAATACTTCCTCTGTATGTCATAGAATGGGAGTAGTTTTTCCTTGTCTGTTGTTCTAATGGTTCAACACTGATGAAAATTTCTTGAGGTATCCTTTGTTCACTTTTTACACCAGGGATTCTTTCTCTCTAATGTCTTTCCTTGCGATGTGTGACAAAAAGTTCGCTGGGCTGGTGGGGATTGGTGGGGACAATATACAGACAACTGTAATTGAACAACAATAAAGTAACTTATAAAAAGAAAAAAGTACTTTCTTTTATACAATGCAGCAATGAACAAAATAACACAAATAAAAACTATTTTTGTTATCATTGTCAATATCACTCTAGCAATTATCATTCATTGATTATTTATGGTGTTCTTGGCACCATCGTACATTTTGAGTAAGTTGGATTTCAATAATGACCCATAAAATCAACATGCAAAAGCATAACAAAATAGAAACACAAGCATGGATACATGGAACAAACAGATATCTTTCAGAGAGAAGGGGGGTGGATGGACTAGGAGAAAGAGAGTGAAGGGATTAGCCAAAATCCATAGATATATAACAGATAGACAAAGACAACTGTGCGGTGATAGTCAGAGCGGGTGGGGGTTAGGTGTAGATAGGCAAAGGTGGGGAATTGGGGACAAAAAGAGACTTTGCTCAAGATGATAGGCACATAACACAGTATGCAGATGATATTTTATTGAGTTGTACCCTTGAAACCTGTATGGTTTTGCACACCAATGTTAGCATAATGAATTCAACATTTTTAAAAAAGGGATATCTTTATTTATCCAGGTAATAAAACCATGGTTCAGTGAGATTATATAACTTAGCTACAAAATAAAAATGCTGAGATTAAACATAGGTGTGTCTGAATAAACTGTACTATTTTTTAGTAGTCTCAGGAGATTTTAAGATATAAACTCTCTAAACATTAATTTTTCAATAATAAAAATAAAATCGATCTCATCAAGTACTGATGATATAAAAACACAAAAAGTGAACTCAGAAAATTCCAAATATTTGTGCTCATATTTTCTTGTAGCCTCTATTTTAGAATTTCTCAAAGTGGTATCACATAAAACACTGGTGTCCTGATATTAACACCAGTGTGTTCTACTCCTAAACAAATAACAATGATGTTTATCTAATCCACATATTTCCCCATATTGCAGTACTTACATTTCCAGTTTGGTCTTCTTCATTTTCTACTCTGCTGGGTAATTTTTTTTAAAGAAAAATAGATTTGATTATAAATGACCACAAATAGCTTCAGCAATTTTGATAAAGAAGAACAAAGTAGGGGGGATCATAATGCCTGATATCAAAATATATTACAAGGCCACTATAATCAAAACAGTATGGAACTGGCAAAAGAACAGACACACAGGTCAATGGAGCAGAATAGACAACACAGAAATAAACACAAGTTTCTATGGTCAATTAGTATTTGACAAAGCAGGTAGGAGTATAAAATGGAGCAAAAATGGTGTTGAGACATCTGGACAGCTACATGCAAAAAAGTGGAACTTGATCACCAACTTACACCTTACACAGAAATAAATTCAAGATGGATAAAAGACTTAAATATAAGTTGTAACACCATAAAGGTCCTAGAGGAGAACATATGCAGGAAAATCTCAGATATTCCATGAAGCAATATGTTTACCGATATATCCCCTAGTGCAAAGGACATATAGGAAAGAATACACAAATGGGACCTCATCAATATAAGAAGCTTCTGCATGGCTAAAGAAAACATCAGCAAAATGAAAAGGGAACAAACTGTATGGGGAAACATATTTGCCAATGATTCCTCAGACAAGGGGTTGATCTCCAAAATATATAAAGAACTCATATGACTCCATGCCAAGAAGAAAAATAATCCAATTATGAAATTGGCAAAGGACTTGAACAGACACTTTCTCCAAGGAAGACAAACAGAGGGCCTAGAGACATATGAAAAGATGCTCAGTATTGCTAGCCATCAGACAGATGAAAATTAAAACCACAGTGAGATACCACTTCACACTGGTCAGAATTGCCATTATAAACAAATCAACAAACAAACAGTGCTGGTGAGGTTGTAGAGAAAAGGGAATCCTAGTACACTGTTGGTGGGAATATAGACTGGGGCAGCCACTGTGAAAAACAGTATGGAATTTCCTCAGGAAACTAAAAATGAAACTGTCTTTTGACCTGACAATTCCACTGCTGGGATTGCACCCTAAGAACCCTGAAACACCAATCCAAAAGAATTTATGTGCCCCAATGTTCATAGCAGCACAATTTACAATAACCAAATGCTGGATGCAACCTAAGTGTCCATCAGTAAATGAGTGCATCAAAAAAGTGTGGTGCATTTACACAATGGAATATTATACTTAAGAAAGAAGTAAGGAGCTTCTACCCATCACAACAGCATGGATGGAACTGGGGAGCATTATGCTAAGTGATATAAGCCAGGTGATGAAAGACAAATACCATATGATCTCACCTATACGTGGAACTCAATCAACAAAACAAACAAGCAAGCAAAATACAATGAGAGACATTGAAATAAAGAACAATCTGACCTTGACCAGAGAGGAGCAGGGAGAGGAATAATAGGGAATAATTGGAGGGCCATCAAGGAACATGTATGAAGGACACTTGATCAAAGCCAAAGGGAATGGGTTCAAGGCTAGGAGGAGTGAGGCGTGGGGGGCATGGTGGTGTGAAAATGGGGACAATTTTACTTGAACAACAATTTTAAAAAAGGAAAAAGGTATAAAATCTGTTTTCCACATACAATTTTAAACCTACTTTTTCCCACCACTGTAATGTGCAGACAGTATTTTGATTGAATAATGAAGGTATTTTTTTTAACATGAGGTATAAGCAGATCTGGCTTGTTCTGTGTACAAATACAAATTAGAGCTCTATTCTCAAATACATCAAAATAAAGACATGTGTAAAGACTTAATATAAAATAAACTAAAAATCTTCAAATATGTATGAGACTAAATATGTAATCTGGAAATAGATAAATTCTTCACCTAGATAAGTAATTCACATAAAGTCTGTAAAAGAATACAAAACACACTTGAATTTATGAAATGTTAATAGCTTTTCTAAGGCAAAAATGCAGAAAACAAAATCAATACACAAAAATAAATTTAATGTAGAAGACAAAGGTGCAATATCTGTACAAATGCTTCTCAAAAGTTAAGGAGCACTACCTGGGGATCTTATTAAAATGTGGATTCTCATGCAGTAGATTGGAGGTGAGTATTCCTAACCAATATATAAGTGATTCTGATAATGAAGCTCTAAGGAATTTGTGAAGAGAAAAATAAGCATCCCTAAAGGAAAAAATAGATAAAGAGAATGAAAAGGAAATTTTAAAGGGAAAATTCAAATGACCAACACATTTGATAAGTTGCAAAAATCACTAACAGTGAAAAACATATAACAATGTGATATTAGCTTCATGCATTATTTTTTATTTGTAAAGAAAAAAAGAAAAAGAAAAGCCATCCTGTAATGGGAGGCAAATGGAGGGGAAAAATGCCTTCAGACAATGCAGGCTTTAAATCTGAATTATTAGAGCCCTTTAGAAAAGTAATTTAGTAAATCTAATAAATTTTAAAAGATAAATCTCTTTCAAGGTCACAGGCTCAGTACTGGGAATTTAACTCATGGTAATGAAAATATCAGAATGAAAAGAATATATACAAATATATCTTACAGCATTGTTTGTAGATACAAATAATCAGAAAGATACATATTTATTTATGTTATTAGTTAAATAAACTATGAAACAGCCATAGTTAACATTATAACTTATAATGTTATATATCCATCAAGGGAATGGATTAGAGCTACACCAGTTGAGATGGACTAATATCCACAAGTTATTATTGAATAAGAAGAGCAGGAGTGGAATCCAATAAGGACAAAACCCTCTACACAGATACGTACTCATTAAGATGTTAACTCAAGAATTAGTTCCCACAAACACACAGTGTTTTTAGTAATAGGTAAAATAATCAGGAAATAAATACTACCCATGTGTTTCAATGCTTGTGATTCACCTTTTCACAAATAGACTAAAATTGTTGCTTTCACCAAGGTTACAATTTGGAGGTAAGCAACTTAGGGAAGGCAAGTAAAATAGAAAATGTGCCTGCATCCTCAAAATCTGTCCACCAAAAAAAGTGTAATCCACCAAAAAGTGTAAAGTTGTATAAAAGGGTGTGTGTGTGTGCATTAAAACATTAGGGAAAATAATACAACTGTATCTATTGACCTGTACATAGCAACAAGATATATTGTTAAATGAGAAAGTTGCAGAGTTATGGATATATATGTAGTATGCTTGTGTTTCTAAAAAAAAAGATATAAGATAAAATTTTAAAAAATAAAAAATAAATAAATAAAATAAAAAAGAGCATAAGAATTATACATACACACACAGTTCATATATATGTATATACGTGTATATATACGTATATATATAAACAAGGGTGAAAGAGAAAAACTAAGATGTTAATATCAGCTGTTGGTTACCTCAGGGAGAAATTCAATGGGAAAAAATAATGGGGGAATAATTTCTCTTAACAATAAAAAACATAGCGTACCACATTTCATAAAGTGGATTATGTTTTGACTGTAATGAGAAAGTTGGCTATTTAAATACAGTCTATACTATTTTTATAAGACAGACAATGATCCACTAATTTTTCATCTTTTAAGATTTCAATATTCCTATATAGCTCTGTATCAAATCATAAATTTCTGGAGAAAGATGATGTCCCTATAAAATCTCCTTATTCTAACATTTTCTAAAATTCCTTTTATTGGTTTTATTCACTGATTTTATTTTTATAAATATAATACTGTAGAAGTTTTCTACTAAAGGCCATATCACATGGAGAAAAGATAATGAAATAAAAAATTAGGAGACCTGGATTCTAATCTAGTCTCTGGATCTTATAAAGAAAACTGGCAGGCTAGAAGTAGTTGGGATTAGCAGAAACATGATACTAAATAAATATATCTAATTCATCATGCTATTAGGTTTTGCTGAGCCCAGATGTGTTCAAATAATCTGTCACAGCCCATGAATCCCCAACCAAATGGCCAATTTGCGCAAGAAATGAAATGTTGTCATTCCAGATAACCAATAAAGCTTTCCCATCTCTAGTTTTCAGGGACTTTCCCTTGTTTATATCGTATTGTTTTTCTCACTGATGCATCATTGCTCCACCCTTTTCCTTCCTTCACCAACATCATTGAATAATACACTGAACATGAAATACCTAAAAACAAATAATTTAAATCAGCATCACTAAGGAAAATAATCCATATCTTGAAAGTTTCAAGCCACCCTTACCCTGAGTCCCTTCCACTCATTTTTTAAAAATGTTTTTTACAGTATAACTGACAAACCAAAAGCTATACATTTTCAATGTATGCACCCTGGCTATAGGAGAAACTGCAACATATATTGGCAGTTAATTTCCTCCTTGAGAATGTTAACCCAGCCCTGCCAATATTGCCATCCAGTCGGATGCAGTTTCTAACTCTTCAAAAAGGCCATTCTCTATAGTATCAGGCTAGGTACTTCAGGATGATAGAGCCCATGATAAGACCAGTGAGTTCCAAAACCATGGGCCAATTACCACACATCTTCTGCTCTGAAATCAGTTCCTTGATCAAAAATAATGCTGTTCAGAATATTGTGTTGGTTCATAAGGCACCATCAAGTCAACCTTTGGTAATTTTTGTAGAAGAATTGCATGCAAGGAAGGCAAGTTTATATACAGCTGACTAGTTTAGTAAAAATAAGCACTGCCTTTTCCATAATGAAAGTGGTTTAATACAATCAACCTGTCATCAGGTAGCCATCTGATCACCCCAGGGAATGATTCATATTAGAAACTCAGTGTTGATCTCTGCTGCTGGCACATTGGGAACTTAACAGTGGCTGTACTCAGGTTAACCTTGGTGAATTGAAGTCCATGTTGCTGAGTGTATGTGTAATCTGCATCCTTGACATCATGGTCATTGTTATGAACCTACTGTGTAATGATCATAGATGCTGCAAAAATAATCTGACTGCTACTCTCAAAGTGTCATACTATCCACTTGATTATTAAAATCTTCTGTTGAAGGCATCCATTAGTAGCATTCCCATGAGACACAAATGCTACTGGTTGGCGATAAAGTTTGTATACATTTTTCCATAAAATAAAAGACATGATTCAGTCTCACCAACAACTTTACTGATTTGGATATTTTGAACATGTCAGCTCTTTCCAATGTGCTATAATGTTGATTGTTCTCCATTAATGTCTCAATTTTATCATTATCAACTTCACCTGGTTTACATGGCCATGGAGCATTGTCCAGTAAGAAATCTCCAGCACGAAACTTTGCAAACCATTTTTGACACATTTGATCAGTCACAGCACCTTCTCCATATGCTGCACAAATCTTTATTTTTGGGGTGATTCAGTTGTGTTTTTATCTTTCTTGAAATAATAAAGCATAATATACCTAGGATGTTGAACATTTTCTTCCATCTTCAATATTAAAATGGTTATACATGAATTTACCAGTTTTGATATGCTTTTTAAAATGCATGCTGATATGACACCTATCACAATACAATCTAACAAAATTGTTTTGAATGAAGTTAAATACAACTAAGTATTGCTAGAGCCATCTTATGATGAAAAACCAACATACTTTTTGGCAAACCCAATATTGCATTGTGGCTTTGCTCATTTAGAAACATCTATCCACAGATTTCTACATAGGTGTCATTCCAATCAATTTTTAAATCATGTTTCTTCCAACTCCCCATCCACCCAACAAAATCTTGGTCACAGTCCACGAGTAAGTATGTGGTAATGTCTCTGATAACTTGGTGGTCCATGGCAAAGCATTCAGTCTCTACAATGATCCAACAGCAAGCCAATTTTTTTTTGTTAAAAAAGTAGTTTCCTCACAGAATTACAAGCCTTAAGTGTCCCAAAATCCTAGGAATCTATTCAGTGATTCATTGACAGTGACCTGACAAATTCTTTGAAGAGCAACCTTATCTGCAACTGATACTTCAAGAACCATTAGATCTTCTGGATCATATAACACTATTGGCAGCACAGTTTCATAACAGCCTGGACTTGCTGGAAAGTCTTCCCTTATTTTGGGCCCCACTGAAAACTAGGAGATTTTATGTAGCTTAGTAAATGCACCACAATAGCGCAGTTCAATGAAGAATATGTTGTCTTCAATATCCAAACAGGCCCACTAAGATTTACACATCTTTTACAATTTATTCTTTACTTTAGAAGGGAAATCTCAGCATGCCCTATACCACTGGACCTCTAGAAATTTCACTGAGGTTAAAACTTCTAAACATTTTTCTGTGATTTTCAAGACAATTTTTTAGACCAGTTTTAGGTTCACAGCAAAATTGAGGGAAAGATATAGAATTTCCCATATATACCCTGCCTTGAGACATGCAGAGCCTCTCCCACTATCAAAATCTCTCAACAGATTTCTACATTTACTACAACTGATAAACCTACGCTCTTGAATTTTTGTAAAATTTATATTCTACATTCTTTTTTTTCTTATTGTTGTTCAAATACAGGTGTATCCATTTTCCCACCACCACTTTCATCCACCACACCCACACCCACCTCCCACCCTCCATCCTTCCCATGTTTGGCTTTGTCCATGGGTCCCTAATACATGTTCCTTGACAACCCTTTCCCTTCTTTCCCCTATTATCTTCCTCCTCCCTCCCCTCTGGTTACTGTCAGTCTGTTAATGTTTCTCATCATATTTTGTCTGCTTCTTTGTTTTGTTGTTTAGGTTCCACTTACAGGTGAGATCATACTGTATTTGTCTTTCACAGCTGGGTTTATTTCACTTAGCATAATGCTCTCTAGTTCCATCCACACTTTTACAAAGGGTAGGAGCTCCTTCTTTCTTTTTGCTGCATTGTGTTCATTGTGTAAATTTACCACAGTTTTTTGATCCACTCAC
Organism: Anoura caudifer; assembly: GCA_004027475.1. Taxonomy (NCBI): domain Eukaryota; kingdom Metazoa; phylum Chordata; class Mammalia; order Chiroptera; family Phyllostomidae; genus Anoura; species Anoura caudifer. The sequence goes on along the minus strand of PVKU01012233.1, from coordinate 23,875 downwards.
TTACCGATGGGCACCTACATTGCTTCAAGCACTTAGCTATTGTGAATTGTGCTGCTAAAAACATTGGGGTGCATAGGTACTTTTGAACTAGTATTTCAGGGTTCTTGGGGTATTGTCCTAGCAGTGGAATTGCTGGGTCAAAAGGCAGTTCCATTTTTAATTTTTCAAGGAAATTCCATACTGTTATGTACAGTCACTGCCCCTTTCTGCATTCCCACCAACAATGTAGTAGGATTCCCTTTTCTCCACAACCTCATGAGTGCTTATTGTTCGGTGATTGTTTGTGATGGCCATTCTGACCAGTGTGAAGTGGTATCTCATTATGGTTTTAATTTGCATCTGTCTGATGGCTAGTGATGCTGAGCATCTTTTCATATGTCTCTGAGCCCTATGTATGTCCTCCTTGGAGAACTGTCTGTTCAGAGCCTTTGCCAATTTTATAATTGGATTATTTTTCTTCCTGGAGTGGAGTCATGTGAGCTCTCTATATATTTTGGAGATCAAATCCTTGTCCAAGGTATCATTGGCAATTATATTTTCCCATACAGTTATTCATCTTTTCATTTTGCTGATGTTTTCCTTAGGCATGCAGAAACTTTTTATTTTGATGAAGTCCGATTTGGATGTCTTTAGTTATTTTCTACATTCTGACTTTAAGAATTCTTATCAATAAATCTAGATTATTTGCTACTTTTTGCCACTAGCTCTAATCAGCATAATGTCTTCATTCTAATGGACCAGTGTAATGTCTTCTAAGAGGGAAAAACAATCAAGACCCTATCATTTGTATGATGACATTGGACTGGAGAGTTGATATACCCCTGAAGCAGAACAGTGAAGGTATATTGATGGCTTTGTCAGCTAAAAACCAACTGCTTCTATTAGTCATTATTAACAAGTATGGAGAAAAAAAGCATTTGCCAGATCAATAGCTACATATCAGGTGCCAAAGTATGTGCTAATTTGCTCAAACAATAAAACCACACCTGGTACAACAGCTACATTTAGAGTAACCACCTGGGTAGGCTTATGATAATCCACTCTCCCTCTCCAAGGTCTGTCCACTTTCTAACTGTCCAAATAAGTAAGTTGAATGGGATATGGTGGAATCACCATCCTAGCATTCTTCAAGTCGTTGATGGTGGCACTGATATTTGCAATCTCATCAACAATATGACGTTGCTTTTGCTTGTTATTTTGCTAAATAGAGAAAGTTCTAGTGACTTACATTTTGCCTTTACTACCACAATTACACTCATTCAACAGGTCAGGAAACTAATGTGGGGATTCTTCCAGTTGCTGAGTATTTCTATTTCATCTTTTCATTCTAGAACTTGGGAAACAACCAGAAGACCAGTTTGGGGACTCATAGGTCCCAAAATGTGATTGATCTGAGGTGATCCTCCATTGATTACCTGACCTTTATAAATCCTTAATTCAACTGGTGGACCATAGTGATATTGTGAGTCTCCTAGATTTAGTATCACTTTAGAACCAGAAATCATTAATCCTCCAAAAATCTGATTATTTCCTGTTATTTAATGATCAGTTGTCCTGGTAAAGAGCTGTAGATCCCACTGGAGAAAGCTTGGAGAAAAAATTAACAGTATACATTTTGGTAGTGTACTTGGATCCTTCTTCAAGGGGAACAGCCTACCCTTAATTCAAATGGTATTATGTTTTTACACTGGCTCAAATCTCAGAATTTATTGAAGGAGCATGAATCTTTGTTCCAGTAATCCATGTTAGACTCTCACTCACTTGAGCTATAATTCTTCTGCTTATAAGGATCAAGAAAAAAAATAGTAGACTACCTATCTATGTCTCTTCTATAAACTTCATGATCAACTAGTCAGTACTACAGGTCTCTGTGGGTGACATTGTTCTTATTGTTGTTTTGACTCTGGTCTCAATAAAGTTACCACACCAACTTGCTTTTGGTAATTACCTGATGTCACTGACCCCTGCCACCTCAGGATCCAATTATCCTCATTGCATTTGAAGATCCTAATTTAGTGGCAGCAAGTTGTTTAATTTATGATTTACAGAAGACAGCAACAAAGTTCTTCAACAATGCTGAGGCTTCTTTCACAAAGTTATTTCATAAGATGATAGTGAAAGGTATATCTTCTGGACCTTCCAGGGGTAAGTGAGCAGATTTTACATAATAAATCCAGTTTCACATTGAATCTGTCCAAGCCTTTGAATATCTTTCAGTATACAAGGGAAGTTATGACATTTCAATTTAATTTAATGTAGGCACATTTTTGTCCATATTTCAACTACTCAGCTGAGCTATTAGAAACTTTCATTCTCTTGAGCTGAATACATTCTTAGTGGGTCTATAATAATAAATTCAGCTTAATATAACTTTATGTTCTTACCACCATTAACACAAATCTTTAATATACACTCTCACATATGTTCTTTAGATTTCTGTCTACATAAATTGTAAAATATCATGCCATTATTTTGGAGTATAGTGCACCTCCTCATGGGCCACACCTTGTATGTTACCTTTCAGAATATGCTTGGACTTGTGTATAGTTGTAGTTCTAGAACCAAAGAGATATTTGAAATAAGTCCTGAAAAGGATATCCCATGTTTTTCAAGGTAACTACCTCAAGTGAGATCACTACAAGTTCCTTAAGCAAAGGATTATACTATTCCAATAGGGGTGGAAGAGCTACTCCAACTAACAAAGAAGATTCATCAGAATTTAGGGATTTGATATCACCAACTCCATTAGTATCTTCCCATAAGTCCCTATTCCAATTTTCAGAATTTCAAGGTAAGGTAATCACCTTACTTTAACAGAGGAAATCTTATAAGTTGGGGATTCAAATAATATCATTCATTCACTTACAGAATGGTATTCCAGACTTGGTTTCCAGCAAGCTCAGATCTGCTGCTATAGGAGATAAAAGTTTCTTTCAAGGAAGACAGAAAATTTCAGGTTATTTATGTCAAACTTGAGCTGAGTATTAGAAACTCTGACTTATTACACTTAGCATGATACCATCTAGGTCCATACACATAGTCACAAATGGCATGATATCATTCTTTTTACAGCTCAGTAATACTCCATTTTATATATGTATCTCTAATTTTTGTCTACTCATCTATTGATAGTAACTTGGGTTGTTTCCATAGCTTGGCTATTGTAAATAACACTGCAATAAACAGGAATGCATATATTCTTTTGAATTAGTGTTTTGAGCTTCTTTGGATATATAACCAGAAGTGGATAGCTGGATCATAAGACAGATCTATTTTTTATTGTTTTGAGAAAACTCTATACTGTTTTCCCTAGTGGCTGCAGCAATCTGCATTACTACCAATAGTGCATGAGAGTTCCCTTTCTCCACATCCTCCTCAACACTTGTTGTTTGTTGATTTATTAATGATAGCCATTCTGACAGGTGTGAAATGATATCTCTTTGTGGTTTTAATTTTCATTTCTCTGATAATTAGTGATATTGAACATCTTTCATGTGTCTATTGGCCATCTCTATATCTTCTTTGAGGTGTCTATTCAGATTTTTTACCTATTTTAATTGGATTATTATTAGTAGTATTGGACAATTATACATATAACATATAGAATGCCAAGTGGAGGCAACCATGTGCCAGCAACCTGTTTATGTCAAATATCTGTAGCCATACTGCTTATAAATAATTCAGTTCAATTATGATATATTCAACACTGTTTTAGGCACGGTAGGTGAATAAAATGTGACAGAAAAGGATCTTTCCTTTAGCAACAGAGAACTACCCAGAAGACAGCATATGACTGTATGGTAAGAATTCTTGATGTCTATTTGAATGAAATTATTTTTATGATTAAAATGGGCATCAGCTATATATGCTTTAATTACATGAGGCAATATGTTTGTGTGTCTATATGAATGAATGAACATATATATTTGTGTGTGTGTGTGTGTGTGAATAAAATGATGGAACCATTCCTTCAAACTGGATCCTGGGGTGAGTTGAAGGGAGAGAAGAAAGGAGAATTTAAAGGATGACAGGCATCATTCCATTTGGTCTATTACATATCCAATGTTTACAAAATTCTGAACAGTAAAAGCTTCCTGAGAGAAATGAAGCAATTTTGTTCTTTCAGTGTGTACTAAATCTCCAAATTCATCAAACCCAGCATCCCGCTTCTCTTGTGCCAAGGCAGAAGGCTCAACATTGAAGATGAACAGGCAGCGTGGAGTTTCCTCTCACAAAGGGCAATTTTAGTTCTCATGAAGCAAATATTTGCAAAGGTGCAGGTGTGTCTGTATTTCCCTCATGGGCCCAGCCATTATTCATATTGTTACTCAAGTCTCTATTGCTATCAGCCCTAGTTACCGAATCTGTACTAGCAACTTGGTTGTCTAGAATAGGGCAAATCCACAGTTCAGAGATCTCAACATTTGAAAATGTTAGATGTCATTCCAAATCTCATTGTTTTTTGTATTGTTGTTCAAGTACAGTTGTCTCCATTTTCTCCCCACCACTCCCCGCAGCTATCCCCACCTCCCACCCTCAATCCTACCCACCTTTGGCTTTGTCCATGTGTCCTTTATACATGTTTCTTGACAACCCTTCCCCTTCTTTCTCCCCTGTATCCCCTCCCACATCCCATCTGGTTATTATCAGTTTATTCTTTATTTCAATGCCTCTGGTTATATTTTGCTTGCTTGTTTGTTTTATTGATTATATTACTCTTTAGGTGAGCCAAATCTTGTTGTATTTAAAATTGGGAATGTATCACTGTAAATAGATAATAATGACAGCATTGGGTTTAGCAGCTTCCCTGGAATATTACCGACTCTATGTTGTGGATTATTTGAGCACATCTGGCATTTGAGTTTCTTTTGACAGAACTATGAATATATCATGCACTGATATCTCAGTTTTGATACTGACTTCCTGGGAGGACTTTTGAAAATACCAACAAACAACAAGTGTTGGAGAGGTTGTGGAGAAAAGGGAACCCTAGTGCAGTGTTAGTGGGATTGCAGACTGGTACAACAACAATGGGAAAAAGTATGGAATTTTCTAAGAAAACTAAAAATGGATCTGCCTTGTGACCTGGCAATTCCACTGCTAGGATTATATCCTAAGAACAGTGAAACACCAATCCAAAAGAACTTATGCACCCCAATGTTCATAGCAGCACAATATACAATAGCCAGGTGCTGGAAGCAACGTAGGTGCCCATCAGTAAATGAATGGATCAAAAAACTATGCTGCATTTACACAATGGAATTCTATGCAGCAGAAAGAAAGAAGGAGCTCCTACCCTTTGTAACAGCATGGATGGAACTGGAGACCATTATGCTAAGTGAAACAAGCCAGGCAGTGAAAGACAAATACCATATGATCTCACCTTTAACAGGAACCTAAACATCAAAACCAATAAGCAAGAAAAATATAACCAAATACACTGAAATAGAAAACAGGCTGACAGTGACCAGAGGGGAGAGGGGAGGGAATTTCAGGGGAAAAGGAGAAGGGTTTGCAGGAACAAGTATAAAGGACACATGGACAAAAACAAGACGGGGTGGAAATGGGAGGGAGATGGGGAGGGCTGGGTGGGTGGGCTGGAATGGGAGTAAAGGACAGAAAACTGTACTTGAACAACAAATAAAATTAAATTTAAAAAAAAGAAAATACTTCTTCCTTGAAGTACAAATCTCTCCATTAACTACCTAAGTTCACTTACCCCTCCAGAAAAGTTGGGAATGAAGCCTAAGAATAAAAGTACTTTCCATGGTTTCAATAGCTCTATGGCTGATCTATACTGGTTATTTCAGTGGTTCTGAAATGTTTGGGGGCTCTTATGGTCAGTTTTATCCTGGTGCCAGTGCTAGTGAATAGTAGTCTCCAATAATGCAACACTTTTTACATATGTACATCCACAAAGATATTTACTCTGAAATACTTAACACACAAATTTCCTTATGTATATTAGGTAATTATTTGCTCAAAAACAAGATAAAATATCACTACCAGATGAATACACTCACTTATAGTCACACAATCTCACAGACATGTCTTTTTTAGGATTTTCTTCCATTTTTATTATTGTTGTTCAATTACAGTTGTCCCCATTTCCACCTCATTACTCTCTTCCACCCAACCCACCCTGCCCCCATATTCCATTTTCCCACCACTATTGGCTTTGTTCATGGATCCTTTAAACATGTTCATTGACGACCCTTCCCTTTTTTGTCCATTATCTCCCTCCCCTTCCCCTCTGGCTACTGTCAGTTTGTTCTTTATTTCAATGTCTCTGGTTATATTTTGCTTGCTTTTTTGCTTTCTTGATCAGGTTCCACTTATAGGTGATCTCATATGGTATCTGTCTTTCACAGCTTGGCTTATTTTATTTAGCACACTACTCTCCAGTTCTATCCATGCTGTCATGAAGGGAGAGAGTTCCTTCTTTCTTTCTACTGCATTGTATTCCATTGTGTAAATGTACCAGTTTTCTTCATTCACTCATTTACTGAAGGGCATTTAGGTTGCTTCCAGCACTTGGTTATTGTAAATTGTGCTGCTATGAACATTGGGGTGCATAGGTTCTTCTGAATTGGTGTTTCAAGATTCTTAGGATATAATCTTAGCAGTGGAATTGCTGTGTCAAAAGGCAGTTCCATTTTTAGTTTTTTGAGGAAATTTTCATACAGTTCTCCATAGTCACTGCACCAGTCTACCTTCCCACCAACAGTGCACTAGGGTTCCCTTTTCTCCACAACTTCTCGAGCACTTGTTGTTTGTTGATTTGTTTATGATGGTCATTCTGATCAGTGTGTAGTGGCATCTCATTGTGGTTTTAATTTGCATCTGATTGATGACTAGTGATGCTGAGCATTTTTTTCCATTTGTCTCTGGGCCTCCTTTATACCCTCCTTGGAGAAGTGTCTTTTCAGATCTTTGTCAATTTTTTAATTGGGTTGTTTATCTCCCTGGAGTGGAGTCATGTGAGTTCTCTATATACTTTGGAGATCAAATCCTTGGGTGAGGTGTCATTGTCAAATATATTTTCCCATATTGTCGGTTATCTTTTAATTATGCTGGTGTTTTCTTTAGGAATGAAGAAGCTTTTTAATTTGATGTAGTCCATTTGTTTATACTTTCCTTGCTATTCCTTGCTCTAGGGGACATATCAGTGAAAATATTGATGAATGAAATACATGAAATATTCCTGCCTGTTCTCGTCTAGGACTTTTATATTGTCACAACTTATATTTAAGTCTTTTATCCATTTTGAATTCATTTTTGTATATGGTGTAACTTGGTGGTTGAGTTTCTTTTTTTTTTTTTTTTTTTTTTTTTTTTTTTTTTTTTTTTTTTTTTTTTTTTTTTTTTTTTTTTTTTTTTTTTTTTTTTTTTTTTTTTTTTTTTTTTTTTTTTTTTTTTTTTTTTTTTTTTTTTTTTTTTTTTTTTTTTTTTTTTTTTTTGCATGTAGCTCTTCATATCTTCCAACACCATTTGTTGCAGGGACTATTTTTACTCCATTTTATACTACTGCCCCCTTTTTCAAATATTAATTGAATGTTGAGAGATAGGTTTATTTTGGGGCTCTTTAGTCTGTTCCATTGATCTATCTGTCTGTTCTTAGGCCAGCACCAGACTGTTTTGATTACAGTGCTTGTAATATAGTTTAATATCAGGAATGGTGATCATTTCTACTTTTTTCTTCTTTTTCAAAGTTGCTACAGCTATTTGGGGCCATTTATGGTTCCATATAAGTTTTTGAAATATTTGTTCTATATCTGTGAAATACATCATTGGATTTTAATTGGGATTGCATTGAGTCTGTAAATTGCTTTGGGTAGTATGGATATTTTGAGGATGTCAGTTCTTCCAGTCCATGAACATGGTACATGCTTCCATTTGTTTGTGTCTTCCTTAATTTCTTTCTTCAGTGTTGTGTAGTTTTCCTAGTACTGGTCTTTTACTTCCTTTGCTAGGTTTCTTCCTAGGTACTTTATTTTTCAGGTTGCTATATCAAATGGGATTTTTTTCCTGATTTCTGTTTCTGATATTTCATTGTTGGTGTACAAAAATGCCTTCAATTTCTCAATATTGACTTTGTATCTGCTGTTTTCCCAAATTATCTTATTATGTGGAGTAGTTTTTTGGTGGGGTCTATAGGATTTTCTATGTACACTATCATGCCATCTGCAAACAATAACAGTTTTGTTTCCTCCTTTCTAATTTGGATGACTTTTACTTCATTTTCTTTGTCTGATCATTGTTGCTAGAACTTCTGATACTATGTTGAATAGAAGTGGTAAAATCAGACATCCTGTCTTGTTCCTGATCTTAGTGGGAAAGCTCTTAGTTTTTGCCCATTGAGTATGATGTTGGCTGTATGTTTCTCATACTTGGTCTTTATTATGTTGAGGTATGCTCCCTCTACTCAGACTTTACTGAGTGTTTTTTTATCATAAATAGATGCTGTAGCTTATCAAATGCTTTTTCTGCATCTATTTATGTGATCATGTGCTTTTTTGTTTCCTTTTGTTTATGTGATATACTACATTTATTGATTTGTGAATATTGCACCATCTTTGCATCCTTGGAATGAATTCCACTTGATCATGATGTGTGATCTTTTTAATGTATTGCTGGATGTAGTTTGCCAATATTTTGTGTATTTTATTGTCTGTGTTCATCTGTGATGTTGGCCTGTAGTTTTCTTTCTTTGTTCTGCTTTTATCTTATTTGGGGATTAGGATGATGTTGGCCTCATGAAAAGGTTTTGGGAGCCTTACTTCTTCTTGGATTTTTTGGAATAATCTGAGAATGGTAGGGATTGCCTGTTCCTAAAATGTTTTGTAAAATTTTTCTGTGAAACAATCTGGTACAGAGATTTTGTGTGCTGGGAGTTTTCTGATTATTTCTTCAATTTCACTAGCTGTCATTGGTCTGTTTAGCATTTCTGCTTCTTCTTGATTCAGTTTGGAAGATTATATGTTTTCAGAATTTTTTCCATTTCACCCAGGTTTTTAGTGATGTCTTAGTGCTCTGAATGAAAAAAAATGAATTCAATACTTAAAAATATTCTGAATTGCATTGATTGCTACCTGTTACTTTTAATACCTTTACATTAAGGCTTTAACAACTCTAAGAAAAAGAATACCATAGATACTACCACACTTATTTTACCATGGTGTCTAAACATTTGAATAATATATATAAATCAATATTCTACCTGCCTGTGCATTACCCATGGCATCTGCACTTCATATTTGAAATGTTAATATGCCAGCCATTCTGTGTCTTATTAATTCTATACTACATTACTAAATACATTTAATGATTTGGAGGTTGTAAATACATCCTTATTGTTAAATCCTTTAAGCATTAAAAATAACTTACTTTTTGTAGATACAGGACACTAATTCCTGCTGGTAATTCAGGGTACTTAATCAACACAATGATTTATCTAGAATTGTGACAAATTATAAGAAGCATCATCTAGCACTAAAGTTAAGGATAGTATTAGGATATTTAGGGCTTTTTTCTAATCTAATCTTATTAGTAGAAAAAGAAATGTTCAAAATAGTGAGAATTATTTGCAGTGTTTGCTGTGTGTATCAGGCCTTGTATATATGATTGGGGGTGTATACAATTGACACAAATTACATGCATAAGAAATATAATATCTAGTTGTATAAAACTAGTATGTATAAATAAATCAAGTTGTATAAATTCACATGAAATGACTTACATATGTAAGACCAAAGGTGTTTTATAAATCAGTAAAGGAAAGCAATGTTCAGTAAAGAATAGAGCACTAAATCAGGAGTCGGGGGTCCTGAATTGCAGCCCCAGTTGTCTGACATTTAAGGAAGGATCTCAGTTTCTTCTTATGAAAAAAGTGTGATACTAGCTACCCTATATTACTAGGTGTTTAGATGAGAAAATGGGATAATGTATTTGAAAATGTTTTGAGAAGCATAAAGTATTGTAGAAATGCAAGAAGTTATCACATGGAATGCTCAGGAGAAGTCAGGTTGATGAGCCTCAATAATATGACTCACTAAAATATTAACACACTGAAAACTACTACAATTGTAAATATTGCACTGTCAAAACAGAAGTCTTCCTAATGACTTTAATGTCTCCATAGTGTTCACAAATATATATCCTAAATAATCCTGAAGTGACAAATATAAATATTATATAAATTTTAGATGTCATATTGTCATGATTTATGAGGTCTTAATTAGTCAGGCATTACTGTCAATTTGTTCAATCTTCCTAAATGATCATTTGTTGGATATGGGTGTACATATTATAGTGACATAGAGCAACTTGATTTATTTTAAGTACATCTGTGATCTGTGATATGTGATATAGTACCAAATGATATGTTTGTTAAAACCTGACAGCAGTTCACATCCTGTAATCTGAAATCAATATGCTAGAGTTCTTTACAAAATAACAATTTCTTATACATCGAAATGCAGAGGAAATAGTCATTTGCAAGTAATGATTCAAAAGTATTTCAGACAGGGTTTATATGGTTTGTTAGTATCTTGTTAAATGATAAATATTGGTATAAATTTAACCTAATAGATCATGAAGCCAATTAAAGATAACTTTTCATTTGCATTATTCTAATCTAGAACTAATTATGTTTACTCATTTGATCACTTATTTAGTCAAAACCTCATTTGTTTATTCCTGCTTTTAATAATAATTAGAAATATACCTCTAATGCATTATACCTAATATCCAAAATATCTAGCTTCATTTTGAGAGACATAAATGATATATACCAAAAGTCTCAGACCTGGATATGTATATTTTATATAAATTTCATGTATAATAAATTTTACATGACCTAGAGAGACTGAATCTTAAATATTTGGAATATAATTTCTTGGTACCAAGAGGGTTATTTGCTTTAAAAAAATAGTTCTTGTTTGAGTTTCTACTTGGACTTTTGCTTCCTACTATAGATATGAATAGATTTCTGATTGATTTAAAGTGTTAACAGGTAAATCAATGTCTCTACATTAAAATAGGTCAAATCAATTGTATTATTCAGTGTAAGACAATGACACTGATAAAGTACTATCTGTGAAAATCTGTAAGGGATACAATTTACACTGATTTTATGGTTCATATTTATTTTCTAAAAAAATCACTTTAATTTCACTGGTGGTCTCTCATATTTGAAATTAAACATGTGAAATTTTAATCCAAAGATTATTGTAATTTTTCCTTCCTATTAATGTATGGAGCAAATTCTCCATTTTCATTAAGTGAAAAATATTAAGCACAATCAGGTACATGAGAAGTCATGGACACCTTAACATAAAAATTTTAAAAGAAAATGTTGAAAATTGTATGCACCCAACAACTTGTTAATGTCCAGGGTGTGTCAAAGCAATGTTAGATGACAGTTCAGTAGGATCTTCTCTGATCTACTGTATATACATAAAATTTAGCAATTTTTGACTGTACTAAATAAAAATACTGAATGAAGTAATTCTGCATACCAAATCCATATTAATCCCCAGTAAACATTCTAAGGTCAAGTTTTTATTAAGATTTAGAAAAGAGTGGACAAGACCCTGATTGCAAACCTTTTGATATATATCCAGAAGTGGGATTGATGTGCTATTATTAATTTTTTGAGGAACCTCCATAGTGTTTTTCATAGTGGCTGCCCCAGTTTACACTCCAATCAAAAGTTCACAAGGGCCCATTTTCTCACCACCACTTACTTTAAAAATAACAGCCATCCTAATAAGTGTGAAGTAATATCTCATTGCAGTTCAAATTTGTATTTACATAGTTTTAAGGACTTGAATGTTTATTCAAGCCATTTGCATGTCTTATAGGAAAAAATAACTCTTCAGGTAATATGTCCATTATAATGAATTATTTCTTTATTTTATAATTTAGTTTTCTGAATGTCATATATACATGAATATAGATAAATATGCATATATAATATTTTCCCCATATCATAAATTGCTTTCTCATTTTGTTGATTGCTTCATTGCTGTTCAGAAGCTTTTTAGTTTGATGTAGTTTTTTTCCCTATGTTTTCTTTGAAAAGTTTTACAGGTCCAGGGCTTACAAGTTTTTAATTCATTTCAATTTAATTTTTGTGAGCAATGTATGATGGAGATCCAATTTCAATGTCTTGAATGTGAATGTACAGTTTTCCCAATATCATTTATTGAAGAGACTACCCTTTTCCCATTGAGTATTTTTGCCTCACTTGACAAGTATTAGTTGACAGGATATGCCAGAGTTTACTTCTGGGCTCTTAATTCTGCTTCTTTGGTCTATGTGTCTACTTATATGCCAATACCCCACTCTTTTAATTATTATAGCTATGTAATGTAGTTTGAAAGCAGGAAGTGTGGTGTTTCCAGTTTTTTTCTTCATTATCTGAATTGCTTTGGCTATTCAAGTTCTTTTGTGGTTCCATATAAATTTTATAATTTATTTTTCTATTTCTGTGGAAACTGACATTGGAATTTTGATAGGGATTGAAATGACTCTATAGATGGCTTTGAGCAGTATGTACATTTTTTTTGTTTGTGCATTTATTGTTATTCTATTACACTTTTCCCAATTTTCCCCCTTTGCCTCCTGCACCCAGCCCACCCTCCATTCCCATAGTCAATTGCCTCACCATTGCATGTTTGTGGGTCATTCATACATGTTCTTTGACTAGTCTACCCCTATTTTCCACCATTATCCCCTTCTCCTCAACTCTTCTGGTCACTGTCAGTCTGTTCCCTGTTTCCATTTCTCTGGTTGTATTTTTCTCATTACTGTATTTTTGGACCATAAGATGCACCTAGGTTTTAAAGGAGAAAAATAGGAAAAAAACTTTTGAAGCAAAACATGTGGTAAAATATTTAATAACATAAATAACATAATATTTTACCAATGTAAATGTAAACAGAACTCAACAGCAACATTAACAACCATTATTCATCCCAAATTTGGGTAGGGGGGTTCATTTTATAGTCTGAAAATTATGGTAGTTTGTTTTGTTCATTAGAGTCCCTTTATAAGTGAAATGCTGTAGTATTTGGTTTTTATGGATGGGCTTGTTTCACTTAGCATAATATTCCCCAGTTACATACATGCTGTCAAGAAAACATAGGGGATTCTTCTTTCTTTCTGCTGTGTAGTATTCCATTGTGTAAATGTACCACAGTTTTTTGATCCATTCATCTACTGATGGGCACTTAGGCAGTTTCCAGCACTTGGCATTGTAAATGGCACTGCTATGTACACAGGGGTGGAAAAGTTTTTTAAATTAGTGTTTATGGGTTCTTAGGGCATATTCCCAGAAATGGAATTGCTGTGTCAAAAAGTAGTTATATTTTCACTTTTTTGAGAAAATTCCATACTTCTTCCTACAGTAGTTGCACCAGTCTGCATTCCCACCAACAATGATACATTAGACAAGGGTTTAAATTACAAAATATATAAAGAACTCATACAACTCAACACCAGGAAGATAAACAATCTAGGTAAAAAATAGGCAAAAGCCCTAAATAGACTTTTCTCCAAGGAGGACATCCAGATCATCCATAGACATATGGAAACATACTCAACATCACTAGTCAATGGAGGGATGCAAATAAAATCACAATGAAATATCACTTTACACATATCAGAATGGCTATCATTAATAATCAACAAACAACAAGCAATGGTGAAGATACGGAGGGAAGGGAACCCCAGTGCAATGTTGGTGGGAATGCAGACTGGTACAGCCACTAAAAAAAAAAATGTACATTTTTAGTTTTCCAGATCCATAAACATGAGATCTTTCAATTTAGTTGTGTCTTCAATTTTTTCCATCAGTGCCTTACAGTTTTCAGTACAGTGATCCCTCACCTATTGCAGAATTACAGAGACCCCCGCGATAGGTCAAAATCCATGAAGCAGCAGTGTTATATTCATTTTATTATATATATATATATATATATATATATTTTAAGGCTTTATAAACCCTTCCCACACTCCTATAAACCTTTCCCACTCTCTTATTAACCTTCCCCACACTCTTATAAACACTGTGTATGCTCTTAAACACTTTCTACACTCTTAAACCTATGCAATTTTAACAATATATGAAATTCTATATGAGTACTCACCAGTGAAGTATACAGTCGGCCCTCACTATGTCGCGGTTCACTTATTGTGGCTTCACTGTATCGTGGGCTTTAAAAACCTGCAATAGCAAGGGATGACTGTATATGAATGTTTCAACTACTTGGTTCAACTTATTTCTTACGTTTTTATATTGTTCTTGAGGGTATTATAAGTAGGATTGCTTTGTGTATTTTTTTCAGATACTTCATTGTAAATGTATAAAATTTTTTATATTGATTCTGTATCTTGAAACTTTAATGAATTCATTTGTTGATTCTGATGGTTTTTTGGAAGAGTCTTCACTTTCTATATATTAGATCATTTCACCTGCAAACATAGGCAATTTTAATTCTTATTTGAAGACTTTTTATTTGTGTTTCTTGCTTAATTGCTCTGGTTAGGACTTCTAGTACTATACTGAATGGGAGTACTGAGAGTGGGAACCATACTCTTGTTCCTGATTTAAAGAAAAAAAATTCAAAAATTCATTCTTGAATACAATGTTAGCCCTGGGATTTTCATATATGGCCTTTATTACATGGAGGTATATTCTGTTTATGCACAATTTATTGAGCATTTTATTATGAAAGGATGTTATATTTTAACAAATGCTTTATCTAAATTTATTTTGATGATCATAAGATTTGTTTCCATCTTGTTAATGTGATATATCACACTTATTGATCAGTGTATGTTTAAACATCCTGCATCTCATGTATAAATTCAATCTGATCATAGTGTATGATTTTTGTGCTATTGAATTGGGTTTGTTAGTGGTTTTTTGAGAACTTTTTGCATTTATAGTTATCATAAATATTGGCTTGTAGCTATTTTTTTTCTCTGAGTGTCATTTTTGGGTTTGGCATCAGAGTAATGCTGACTTCATGAAATAAATTTGTGAGTGTTCTCACCTCTTCAAAATTTTTGGAATAGTTTGGGAAGGATTCATGTTAATTCTTCTTTAAATGTTTGATAGAGTTCACCTTTGAAGCTATTTGGTTGTGTAGTTTTTATTCTTGGGAAGTTTCTGATTATTAATTAATATGATATGTCTCTGAGTTCCTTTATTCTTCTTTCTTCTTGGTGAAGTTATTTGAGCACACTGTTGGTTTCTTCAGTGTAGTCTTGTATTCTTCAGTTCTGAAATGTGTTTGTTTTTTCAACACTTTCTATTTCTTTGTTGAACTTCACATTTTGTTTATGAATTATTTTCCTACTTTTATTTAGTTGTCTATTTGTGTTTTCTTGTGGTTCACTGAATTTCCTTAAGAGGGTTATTCTAAATTTTTTGTCAGACAGTACTAAATTTCCATTTCTTTAAGGATCATAATTCAAATTTTATTATTTTACTTTGGTGGTATTTTATTTACCTGTTTTTTTCGTGATCTTAATATACTTGTATGGTATCTGTGAGTTTGATGGAGCTGTCTCTAATTCCAGCCTTTTTTCAGCAATTAGGTGGGACCAATGACTTGTTTCCTGCTTGGGTAGGCCTTAAGGTGTGCTTTGTAGCTGCTTTATATCTCTGGAATAAAGTGTACTCTCCACCAGTAGTTTTGCAGGCAATTCACTTGCTTCCCTGTCCAAGCAGAGTTTTAGAAATGACTCTATTGCTGAGAAGGTCCACGTGCTAGGGACCAAAACTAGGCAGAACTGCTGACTGAGCTTCCTAGCCAGTCAGGGACCACTGGTTAATTTCTAAAGTTGAACAGAGCTATTAGTTGGGATATCTGTCTGGGTGCTGCTGCCAGGAGAAACTGTCTGCATGATCCACATTCCTACTGCTTGAGCTATATTGCCTTTCCCTGTCTTTAGGTGATTCTTCCAATAATCTCTCAGGGGCAGTATCTATGCAGGTCTCTTGCGAAATGTCTCAGAACTTTAAGGAAGCTAGATGTTCACCTTAGACTCTCTGTTTTCCACTGGAAAAACTGTATGCTCAGGAGGAATTCCTTGGTACAGCATTGCACTGATCTCAGGGACAAGCAGTGTGGTTAAAGTGAAACATTCATCTTATATTGCTAATGTGATTTTTCTCAGTTTTTGTGTTAAAAGGGGTATGCTTCAGCCTCACTTCTGTGTTTGGGACCTTCCCAAAGGTGTTCTATAAAAAGTTGTTAATTATTATTTCTGTGAGACAGACAGAAGTTGCAAATTACCTATTTTACTGTACTACTGATGTCATTCTCCTTGGAAAGATCAAACCATTAAGATGGTAAAAAATCATAGGTCCTCTGGTTCTCAAATATAAGGGTAAGTCAAGTGATTTGAGCTTTTTACTTTTTAACTATATTTTATTAATTATATTGTTAGAGTAGTCCCAATTTTCAAAGATTTTATTTATTTTTAGAGAGAAGGGAAGGAAGGGACAAAGAGAGGGAAAGAAACATCATGTGGTTGCCTCTCACGCTCCCCTCACTGGGGCCACGTCTCACAACTCAGACTTGTGCCCTGACCGGGAATTGAACTGGCAACCCTTTGGTTCACAGGCCAGCATTCAATCCCCTGAGTCACACTAGCCTGGGTCAAAAGACACTTTCTTGAGTTTCTTCACTATAAATAAAGTTTTACACATCATATTGCATCACTCAGGCAGATTAATCACCCTTTTAGAGACAACTTTATTTTTTAAATGTTCACTCCCACACATGAATAGATTGTTATGACAAGGACACTTTGGATAGGCAATATGTTTAATTTAGATCAAGGAGTACACTTTTTAAACTATCAAAATAGTACATGCACTCTTGCTTCTAAGAGCCTGGCAGAGCAATAATCCGATGGGAAACTGTCAACAAATATTGCTCTGTAACATTCTACATAACTCAGTTTCCATGGCAACTGGATCCCTATTGACAGGAAAGAGAGAGAACATATGGTCGGGTAACAGTTTTACTTCAAAAAGCCTAAAACCTATTTACAGGGTCATCATTTCTTTCTGAAAGAAGGAAGATACTCAAAGCCAAAGGTAGCTGTAATCAAATATTATAATGGGCTGATGAAAATGTTATTTTTACACATATGAAAAAATAATAGAGACTAAAATCTTGGACTATAACATTTTTAGAATGTTTTATTCTTAAAAAAAATCAGTGCAAATTCAGGAAAATTCCATTTAAAATAAAAATTCATTTCATTTTACCTTAGTTGTACTCTATTAAAAAGAATTCTGGTGACATTTATAAAGTACTACTATGTGTATTATAAGATACTAGGCTCCATGGCCCAAAAACAATGTCCTTGTTCTTCAATTGCTTATGCATTATCAAAGTAGATAAATGTATAAACAACTAACCACTGGACAGTAAAAAGTATAAGAATATAATGATACAATAAAGTCATAAATACAAGTATAAGAACACACAGAGAGAACTATTTATAAGGTGATCTTTTCCGTATGTTTCTATTAAATCTTGCCTGTTCCTCCAGTTACCACATTATATTACAGTGCCTTACACATAGTATTTGACTAACAAATGCATGTGGCTAAGTAACAATTTCATTGATCTCTTTATATATCTGTTTACCTATTAAAATATAACCAAATTATATTCTAGATATACATAGCTAGACTTGCATTGTGCCTAATATATCATAGGCCTTCGGTTAAAAAATAGTAAACTTGTAAATGACTTTGAAGTTTAGATATTTAGCAGTGTCCTGAAAAATCAATACATTTCTACTTGTATAAGTGCAACATAGATATATTTCTAAAAAATTTTCATCTCGATTACTGGGAATTTTCCAGTAAAGGTAAAATGGGTAAATTTGTAAATTATTATTCAATTTCACTACTTTTTGTTGAAATTTTTTAGCTTTAAATATCCAAGAGAGTTGTAAAAATTTTCCCTTTAATAAAAGTCTAGAGGCTTTACCATAACAAACTACACACAATAAATTTATTGGTGTAGCTAATAACAAAGCATGTCTTTAGTCTCATATGAGGAGAAACATAAGAATAGCAAGGGATTTACTTAATTTATTTCAAAATCAGGAATGAAACTTAAGTATGTCCATTCCCAGTCCTATTCAAAATCAACGTTTGTCATTTAAATCTAATTTTTGTTGGCAAGATCTTCCTCCTTGTTGAGCCTTTCTTTCCTCTTTTTCAAAATGGGGATTTTTAATTAGCGATCACTAATTGTTCAACTCTGACAGACTGGGATTTAAGTTCAATTTAAACTTAAAAATTGTGCAGGAGTAAAAATATTTGTCAGTTATTTATGTGTTGTCATTAAAGCTGAGTATTTAATACACTGTTTTCTTTAAATCATTAGGTTTTATCACTAATGATATCTATGAATAAAGGTTTTGTTACATAAAATATCATCAAGGTCTTTGTGGGACTAAGATTATTTAGACTACTTTGAATCCCCTTTTTTAAATGCAAACACCCTTACACTCACACACATATTTGTGTTTCTTTGACTGGCAAACTTTTACCTATTTTTCATGTTCCTACTCAAATGTTACCTTCTCAATGTTTACTATCCCTGCCCAATAAAACTTGTATGTAACAAAGGAAATACTTTATGTCTATACAATAAAATACTGTAGCCACTAGCCATGTGTGACTATTGAGTATTAAACGAGGTTAATGCAACTGAAGAAATGATTTTTTTAAGTTTTATTATTATTTTCCTTTTTTCTCATTATCAGGATGATTTTGATTTATTAGCACTTTTTATCTCTTTATTTGTTCATTTTTTAAAAAAATTTCCGCATTTTTATTGTTGTTCAAGTACAATTCTCCCCATTTCCCACCCACCACTGCCCCCATCCCACCACATGTGGCAAATACTGGACAGCTCAGTTTTAGACTATTCAAGGCAAAAAATGTTCCAGTGACTTTAAACATTTATATTTACAGTAAAATTTAATGATAAATCATTCTTAACTATTTATTATATCAGGTGGTAAAGTGAAAATTCAAAATAATCAATCAATTTTTATTAACTTAAAATTACTTATAATTTACAACTTTTAATATTTCATAATTGTTTCCCTTGAATTCAAAGAAGCGATAATTTCTTACCCAAGTGTTTTACTTGACAGTTTAAAATACATTATTATATCCTAAATTATCCTAACTTTCACATAAATATAGGTAAATAAAACATTTTCTTGATTCTACAGGTAAAGAAATTTAGAATCAGGAAGAGTCATATAGGACAAAAGATTTTATTTTGCAGGACCAGAATCACAATTTAGGGATTCTAATATTTAAAACACAGCAACTTTCTATTATAACTTGTGTGTAAAGTAATGAGTGTGTTGGTAAAACTCCAGTTAAAATTCAAGAGAACTTTTTAAATTAAATTTCCATCAGAGATATTTGGATAACAGATGACTACTTGCCACACTAATTAGTAATTAAAAATTGGGCTTCTCAAAAAGAGAAAATAGAGACAATGAAAGAATATGAGACAGGGAAAGAGACAGAGAGAGAGAGAGATTTTAAACCATTTTTAACAGATATTATTTCCTGAGTTATAAATGAGGTTATTTAGTTAGAGCAAAATGGCACAGTCATATATTTGTGTTATTTGATTTAGGCAGTACTGAATTTTTCAAGTATTTTTTCAGATTGACAGTAAGAATACTACAGAAAGTACTTATATTTTGCAGTTGAGATTTTACAAGCTTCTAGACAGAATTTAACACCTAGTTTTGCCTGTTTTATTTATTTGCTTGGTGGAGGTTGGTGGAGGGTAAGAAACGAATACAGTATTGAGTAGGTCAGAAGTATGTGTTTGATCATTTTGAATTCCATGTGGATGACACACTAGAGAAATCTAATTTTCTTTTATCCATACAAACACCACTTTCACTGACAGTTACAAAGCTTTGCATTATTATTCACCTGTAGAGTGTTCCCCAAGGAAGCTGCTTCCCCAAGATGTGGTGCCTCAGCCTCCCTTGATAGACCAAAGTGATAAATGTGTCTTTGTAGCCACCTTCTGCTCCTGGAAGGATTTTTGAAGGTGATGTTAGTCCCTCACTCACTTTTAATGCAGAAATAACATTGAAAGCAATGGGCATTTCAGAAAAGTATAGTTTTCTAGAGTTGTTGACAATAATTCTAGAAAAGGAAGTGGACAAATTTCCGGAAAACATGGGAGACACATTTTCAAAGTACTTTGATTAGAATCCCTACATCCATGTTTAAAAGTACACTGATTAGAGGAAAATTTGCTGAAATGATTGGATAAAACCTGATTATAAACAAACTGTGAAAAATAAAACTATCTTAAGTCAGCGGCATCAATTTTAGAATTATTCTTTCCTCACTTTTGGCAGAAATACTTGATAACTGCTGCAAATGTATACTAAGTATATTCAATGACTTTTTGAACCAAAAAGAGTTTTATGACACTTAGCACTCTGTAAAATGGAGATTATAATGTATTCTTGCATGCTTGCTATGAGGACTAAATGCCAAACACTTATTATTATTATTATGTTTCTTATTACTGATTTTATTTTCAGTTTTTCCTTTCTTGATTAGGAGGTAGTACAGTTTAGAACCAATTAGGTCCAAGTTCTAGCCCCTACTGCATACATCTTGCTAGCTGCAAGATTTTGACAAATCGCATAATCTAATTTGGACCTAAGTTTCCTCATCTATAAAATGGGGAGAATAATGATACCTATCTCATAAGATTTTTGTGAAAATATATTGAAACAAGCATGTGAATTTCTTGGTGTAGTATCTGGCATTGGGTAAATATTAGCAACTATTACCCAGTAGGAATTAAACCATCAGATTCATATGTTGTGATTTATTTTTGCATAATATTTTAGGAAATTATCCCTTCCACACAACTTTCTGTATATACTCATTATATGTAAGACATTTCTGTTAAGTGTCAGAGAAATATAGAAGGGTGAGTATAATATGGATTCTTTCCTCAAAGTGTAAACTAAAGTTTTATCTGGTGAAGTTAAATAAAAATTCCAGACATTGTTTATGATTCTTTGCCTAAAATACACATGAAATTATTATTGAAGAGAAGAGCATGTTATGAGTTTAAAAGGTGAAGAAAAAATATCTTATAGGATTATTTGTTTTGTATTTTCTTGTGTGTAATATTCCACATTCAGAAGAAGTTTCAAAACCCAAGTTAAATTGCCATATTTGTCACTCATTTGATGCATTGACCTTTCCCAAGGTATTGCTTGTCTCTAAACCTCAGTTTCACCATCTTTAAAACAGTAGTTTTGGACTAAATGGCATATGAAATCTTATCCTTCTTCAAGATGAATGTCAAGCAAATCCCACCTCAAAAAGCATAATAGTTTTGGACTGGAAAGGATGCATTTTTAAAACAAAGAATACTTCTATTGAAATCACAGCTTTATTGCCAAACAACAGAAAGAAGTATGCCGGTAGTTGTGTGTGTTTGTGTGTGTGTGTATTGCATTCTGCACTTCTAGAAATGGAAGCACCTAATCAACCAAAGCCTTTTCTGCACAGTTCCTATGGAGAAGTGTTCAACAAATGTTCTATTAACAATCTTTTGTTTTGTTTTCTTCATATATCCTGAATTCATGAAATGTGTCCTGTCATAGTTGTTTCCAGCCACATTTCATATCATTTTGGGCAGTTGTTCAAGTTTCAGCAGCTTGTGATGCATTTCATGATGTCAAATGTCTTCCCAATCCTTGCTTGTATTCTTAATTTTACCCTATTCTCTCTACCATTTACTTGAAGATATATTCAGTCACTATAAAACTTATATATTAACAACCAGCTTTTTCCCCTTTAGGATGTTTCTGACACTATTACTTTAAACAGATTTTTTAAATCAAAACTGTTGGCCTGAACCTAAAATAAAGGAACAAAACACACAGTAAACAATGCACATGGAAGAGCACACACAAGCAGTCAACTCAGGAGATCGAGATAGAGGATACTTGGCAGTATGTTATTTTTCACACCTAAAGACCAGTAGAATGCAGACAACACAGTTGTCTATACTGAGCTCATTCCTGAATGTGTAAAAGAGCCCTCAATTAATTAAATGAAGGGGGAGGGGTACACAGTGACAGAAAATATGTGTAATAGATTTCCTAGGACTTTAAACTTTGGTGTGACCTCAGCCTCAGTCTTGTGGTCATTCCTTTTTATTCAATCCCTAGGTGAACACATCAGCTTTGCATGGTTTGAAAATACATTTCATCTTTTCTCGTTTCTGACAGCCTTCCATTTCCTCTGCCTATAATGTCCCTCCTCCAGACAGCTGCCTATTAAACTTTCTCAAATTTCAAATATTATTTTATTTATTAATTATTTAATTTATTTAAATTGTTGTTCTTGTACAGTTTTGTCTTTTGCTCCCATTCCAGCCCACTGCCCCAGCACTCCCCACCTCCCTCCCATTTCCACCTCTGCTAGTTTTTGTCCACGTGACCTTCATACTTGTTGCTCCAAACCCTTCCTCTTTCCTCCTGAAATTCCCTCCCCTCTCCCCTCTGGTGACTAACAACCCCTTCTCAATTTCAGTGTTTTTACTTATATTGTGCTTGGTTTTTTTTTTGTTTGTTTGTTTGTTTTTTTATTAGGTTCCTGTTAAAGGTGAGATCATATGGCATTTGTCCTTCACTGCCTGGTTTATTTCACTTAGCATAATGCTCTCCAGTTCCATCCATGCTGTCGTGAAGGGCAGGAGCTCCTTCTTTCTCTCTGCTGCATAGAATTCCATTGTGTAAATGCAGCATAGTTTTTTGATCCATTCATTTACTGATGTGCACCTAGGTTGCTTCCAACACTTGGCTATTGTACATTGTGCTGCTATGAACATTGGGATGCATAGATTCTTTTGTACTGGTGTTTCAGGGTTCTTAGGATATTATCCTAGCAGTCGAATTGCTGGGTCAAAAGGTAGATCCATTTTTAGTTTTCTTAGAAAATTCCATACTGATTTCCATAGTGGTTGGACCAGTCTGCAATCCCACCAACAGTGCACTAGGGTCCCCTTTTCTCCACAACCTCTCCAACACTTGTTGTTTGTTGCTTTATTTATGATGGCCATTCTGACAGGTGTGAAGTGGTATCTCATTGTGGTTTTAATTTGCATATCTCTGATAGCAAGCAATATTGAGCATCTTTTCATGTGTCTCTGGATCCTCTGCATGTCCTCCTTGGAGAAGTGTCTGTTCATGTGCTTTGCCCATTTTTTAATTGGGTTGCTTGTCTTCTTAGAGTGGAGTCGTGTAAGTTCTTTACATATTTTGGAGATTAAACCCTTGTCTGAGGTATCATTGGCAAATATATTTTCCCATACAGTTGGTTCTCTTTTTATTTTGATACTGTTTTCTTTAGCCATGCAGAAGCTTTTTATTTTGATGAGATCCCATTTCTTTATTCTTTCCTTTATGTCCCTGGCTTTGGGGGACATATCAGTAAAAATGTTGCTGTGTGAAATGTCTGAAATTTTCCTGCCTATGTTCTCCTCTAGGACTTTAATGGTGTCATGGCTTATATTTAAATCTTGTATCCACCTTGAATTTATTTTTGTGTATGGTGTAAGTTGGTGTTTAAGTTTCATTTTTTTGCATGTAGCTGTCCAGTTCTCCCAAAACGACTTGTTGAAGAGGCTACTTTTACTCCATTTTATGTTGCTGCCTCCTTTGTCGAATATTAATTGACCCTAGAGAATTGGGTTTATTTCTGGGCTCTCAGTTCTATTCCACTGATCCATGTTCCTGTTTTTTGCCAGTA